>JANHGL010004440.1:16464-30509 GCA_024611195.1 Ceyx melanurus | reverse complement strand
CCCGCTCCGCACGGGGTCCAGCGGGTTAAGCGTGGGGGCTGGCTGCGGCGGCGGCGGCCAGTCACTTCAAACTCTGCCCCTGAGTGACGGGAGCTCCGGGAGGCTGGGTCAGCTCCGTTGGATCCCGCGGGCTTTGTTTGGGCCTGGAAGCCATTTTGGGATCTCGCGGTGTGGCATGGAACAGCATGTTCTGTTGGCAGGGGAGCGCGCCCTGAGTCTAGGCAGCCATCGCGGGCGCGGCCCCCGGTCCCAGACTCCCGCCGCCCTGAGCAGCCCGCGGCGCTGGGCACCGGCCGCGGTCCCGCGGGGCCCTGCTGGGCCGGGAGGTTAGGCTGGCTGCAGGTCCCGACTCCCTGGTTCTGTGGCAGCCGGTAGAGTCCTTTGGAGGAGGCCTTGAGTGAAGCGCTGGATATCTGTATATGCAGGGGCCTGGTGAGGCTTGTGCACCGAGCTCTTCGTACGTGTCTGATTGTGAGATGGCCTGGAGGTTCCATGACTGTAACAGCTCTCGGTGTGGTGCCGTGCAGTGTTTCAGGTGCAGTGTGTGTAAACAATGAACAGATGTGTTTATTGTTTCACCGTTGCTGCTTTCTATCAACCTGTATTTTAAAGACCATTTGAAGGGCTACTTAATGCCAATTTGCAATGTTGCTGCTTTGGGAAGAACTTCTTTTGTTGGCGTTATGGTTTGACGTCTGTATTCAGCGGTCTTTGCCACAATACTCAATGGTAGCGTCTAGTTTAATATGTGAATTCTGTTACTCGTGATTTGTTTGTTTTGTGTTGTGTTTTTGTTATTTTGTTTGTTTGCTTGTTTTAAGGAATACTAATGTTTTAAGAATGTGTGTTTTAATAAAATGTTGATTTAGCTTGAAGCTCTTTGCTCTTCAGCCTGTTCAAACTAGTGGTTAATTGGTATGTGAAAACATTCTTCATTGAATGTATTTGTGTAGGAATTTGCTTTTTTTTTAACCAAAGAGCATAATTTTATTGGTAATGCTACATATTAGTAGAAAATAAAAATTGAAATTGAGTAAATAAATGGCTTGCTCTCAGAAACTGATAGGATTGCATACTCCAGTTTCAGTGTTATTATTAATTTGTCCAAAAATCTGCTTAATAGTGGCATTAGTATGTTAAACCATAATGACTTAAACTTAGTTGTTTATTTTAAAAGGTAAGGCTAAAATTGGTTCTGCTTGAAGCAGCACTACCAACATCTCTAAGACATGAAATGTGTTTTACTCCTTGTAACATAAAAATTAAGACATGTTTTCTTGTGAACTTTCTTACTATGTGGCAGACGTCCTGGTGCATATTTCTAGTCTGAAAGGGTCCCATTTGTGAAATTAAGTATATTGATGGAAGTCTATTTTATGTACCCCAAAACACATGAGTGTGGATTCGTCCTTGGCTTTGTCAAGCATTGGTTGCATATATATAGTGTGGATTTGTTGCTGTCCCCCTGCCTTTTGATGCTTCCGTGCTTAAAGGCCACTATCAGAGCATCTTATTGCCTTCCTTGAAAGCCAGGAAGTTTACTGCAGCAGTACTAGTGATGTTTCATTGAGGCTGGCTAATTCTGAAAGTAATTTTCAGGCATACAAGGTAATGATGCAGCCTCATGTTACTCAGATGCTTCGTAGTCCATATCCTCTGGAGTCAGGCAAGGAGCTTTGTGCAAAGGTAGATTTTGCATTTATTACAGGTGTCTTTTGTGCTCTCCTGTGTTCTGTACAAGTCAGAACCTGTGTGTTCTCCTGCCATCTACTATATTTATTTATTATAACACCGATTCATTTGATTTGCAATGGCTAGATGATGCTGGAGATAATGGTTGCTGTCAAAAGCAAAACAATCCAGCTCTCTCATCTGCAGAAACAGGGAAGTTAGCTTGTATGTTACAGGGCATCTAGTGTCTGCTTGCATTCTACCTGAAATGTGTGCCTCTTCAATTGCCATTAGGATGTCTTGTACATGTGTTCTTAGAACTGTTTTTATTGTTTGCTTTTTAATGTATCTACATGCGTAGTTCTTTCAGCATACATCCCTTAGTACTCAGAAATAGATATTAATGAGTTTATGAAGAAGGAAAAAAAAAAGGCTACTTACAGTTTGGGCCTGGTAACATTAAAAGCCTCCCTAAGTCTTGAGTCCAGGCAGATCTGGGTACCTACAGCAGAAATTTGCAGGGCACCCAGAAATATTTAAACTGGAACCTAAGTACTTTGCGTACCTCAAATTCTCTGCTAAATTGTGTGGTTTTAAAATTAAAAAAAAAATAAAAAAAAAAATTAGCATGTCTCATTCTGTTCCAGTTGTATAAGAAAGATTCATAAACAAGAAGAATTAATATATGAAAGGTGGAGTGCTGTTAAACGTGAGTGAACAAATTAGAGGGAGTTACTGTCCTCCACCCACCCTGGTCTGTTCTGTAGCTTAAAAGTCTGCTGTAATAAGTATGGAGAATATTTCTAAATAAATTGGGTTGATTGTTTTGTGAGCTTTGTTTTGAAGACATAGATAACTAAAATAAGCTATTGAACTAGTAACCAGATTTAAAAAATAAACAAAAGCAACAAAAAACACAATAATCCAATTTCATAGTAAATTTAAGATGTCTATTTTTGAAAACTGTGGCAGGTATCTCTGAAGAATATTTTCAAGTTCTGTTTAAGTCATTTATGTCTGGGTTGTTGCTTTGAAAAATTGAGTAAAAATTTCTCCCTTTCAGTCTGGACTTAATTTTACAGAATCAGACAAATGGGAAATGAATCCAAGTCCCTGAATTTTCCAAGAGTGTTTTCTAACTACATGGTGTTTAGATGGCAAACCTGTTAGGGAGGTTTTGGTGCTATGAAAACCAGCTATTAATAGACCTGCACATAAATATCTTCCAAGGCTTTTCAGTTAGTAGTGCTATTGTCAAGTACATATTTTATCTAATAATAACTTAGTATTTCAAACCTTATAAAATCAGAAGCCTAATGTAAATGCTAACATTTGTTTTCTTCAAAGATCAAGTAAAGAGAGAACTGGTGTGGATGGAGAAAAGAACAGGAAAGAAACTGAGCCAATATGTTATTTTTCAAAATCTGCCTTGGCCCTGCCCATATGAGTAGCAGAGACAGAGGGAGGAGCTGATGGCTACTGAAAGCTCTTTCGCATGGCCTGGCTTTCCATGTGGGAAAATACAGCTTGGTGTCACCAGCTGTTGAGTTGACAGCTGAAAACTAGGTTTATTGATGAAATGATGTGTGCTAAGCAGTCAGGATCAGCTCCAGTGGAAAGTAAATAGTGGTTTCCCAAGCTTGTGGATTCAAAATATTTGTTGGATTGAACCACTATAAATAATCAACCTTAATTGTAGTTTTGAATTTCAATATGCATATGTCTGAGAAATCTGTGTTGCTGTGATCTGGTATTATCAATATACCTCATCTTGAAATTAACTGTATTTCTACTTTTGTTACTGGGAAATCCTTACTTTCTGATTGCCATTTCTTGTGCTCTAAAATGAGATTTTACTTGTTTTTAAAGTGTGGCAGCAGTTGTTAGGTATTCTGGCACTGTTTGCTACTTATTCTAGCAAGAGAATTAGACTGCTTTGCTGAGACTTCCACACTGCTGATTTAAGTTTCCTCTAAACAAAGCAAATTGTATATACAGGCCAGTGAAAGCATATGTCTCTGGGACAAGTGAAGTAAGTGTAGAGAAAGATCACTTAATGGACATGTGTTCTCTATAATATATATATTAAAAAAAATTAATTAAAAAAGTAAACATCCGAAGTGAGACATTTTTTTATTAACCCTACAAACGCATGGGAGGTGCTTGCATTCAGAAAGCTACAATGTTTAGGTGTGTAAGTTTTCTTTTTAAAAAACCAGAAGGAAACTGTCTTCAGTAGTAATGGAAACATCATCCTGCTTTACTTACATCAGGATTTGGAGGCCACAGGTCGACTGATTTAAGAAGCATTTTAATGTTACATGTAGAGATTTCTTTTTGAGCAGCTCTTACCCAGGCCTGTGTCTCTGCTTTTTGTCTCTTATTTCAGCATAGCAAAATGCATCTCCAAACTGAGATAATTGATGTTTTTATTATAAGAAAGCATAGCTAGGGGTGTTTCTACCTTAGGTTAGGCATGTCTCATAGTTGTATGGACTATCTTTTACTGCTGCTGAAATAGGAGCTGTAGATAATCTGAAAATAGCCAGGATTCTGCTTTGCTAACCATGCAAATACTGGATAGCCAAATCCTTGTTTCTTAACTATGAATAACCTAACATCCACAGAATCTTTTCTAGAAAAGCAAAACTCTTCAGAGAAGGGCTCTAGATCTTCTGCAGATATTTTGAACTTGAAAGTTAAATAGTCATCACCTGTGCAGGTCTGCAAGTTTATTGATACGATGTTATCCATTTTTATGTTCTTCCTAAAGCTGTAATAACTTTCAAAGAACCCATTGAATCCCATTGGGATTTTTTTAATGTGGATGGCACTCTGGAAAATGTACCTAATTCTATCCATGTGAGTCATTTTGAAGTTGGCTTTTCTGTTTAGGGTGTGTATTCAGTGTTTTGCGGGGTTTTTTTTGACGGGACAGATTAACCAATACCAAATATTACAGTTTCATATGAAATGATGGAAGGGTCCTTGATGCTTAGGAGATGGTATTCAAATGTTGTAGAGTAAAATTATTTTACAACATTTAAAATGTGAACTCAAATGATTGGGCTATACTCCTCAAGTTTCATCTCTGTTAGGCTTTGTTGTTACACAGTAGCCTCTGCTTTGCTTGGTGGGATTTTAAAGCAAAACTCACTGTGAAGAGATCTCTGAAAATATGGCGACATAGTACGTTTTGGTTTAGTTTTATGGTCAGCTTTTGTGAATATTATTATAACTTAGTTCCTGTGGAAGTGGTTAGTATAGTTGTGATAAGAGCTTGGCTCATATTAATGTTCTAGACAATTTGGAAATTGCTGAAAATAGACGTGGTCAGAAATACACTGATATAGTGTATCACACAGTAATGACGAGGCATATCTAGTGCTAACAGGAATACAGCTGAAATACTGAGAGCTCCGTATTTCCAGTAACAGTAGTTTTTTTAAATTTCAATACTTCATAACACAGGCTGAACAGTGCAAGGGCTCTTACATTGACTTTCTGTAATTTTTAAGTCACTGCATTACTTTATTTTCACCTTTTACAGTATGATTTGAAACAGTCAACAGTTTGAAACAATGGACTTTTCACGTCTACACACGTACACTCCTCCACAATGTCTGCCAGAGAACACTGGCTATACATATGCACTCAGGTGAGAACTCTTCTTGTAGAGAAACTGTATGTTCTCTAAATGTTGTTAATTTTGGAGAATTTGGCTTTCATGGTAAGTAGCTTACTTTGAAGAAGCATGTTTTATCTAGTCTGTATGGAAAATAATGTGTCCTAAATGGGGGCAAGAATATGTGTTGTGCTAAGGACAGTGACTAAGATAATGACGCAGTGTTTATTGGTTGCTATGAATAACTATTCTCCGCCTAGTTACAATTGCTGTTTTATTTCTATAAATACGTCATCAAAAATGTTAGATGTTTTCTGGTATGTCTTGTAACTTCTGTGTGTTTTCTTTTGCAACTTGGCACCATTTTCACATTAAACCACTGGTATGAGCTTACTGCTGCAAGTGTGGAATTTGGCTGGAGCTCACCTACTAATTCTTCTAGTAAAACTGCTTGTGTGAATGTTAGAAATCTATATTCTAATGAGTTTGTTTTTTCTTGTATCTTGTTATTAAATTGGCCGTTATTAGACTGATTTTCTTAAACTTCGGTTGTCTAAAAAAAAGTGTTTGCTAGTTCCTTCTGTTATGTATTCAAAATCATTTTTATTATGTCTGTTGTTTTTTTTTTTTAATAAAGTGGCTGCTGTTTTATCTAGCTTTTCTTGTTTTTAGTAGATGCAAGTATATTTTCAAGCAAGTATAAATAAGCAAGTGTAAGTAAGCCTGAGTCACTGGTTTAGCTAATTCA
Organism: Ceyx melanurus; assembly: GCA_024611195.1. Lineage (NCBI taxonomy): Eukaryota > Metazoa > Chordata > Aves > Coraciiformes > Alcedinidae > Ceyx > Ceyx melanurus. Next base: position 24,465 of record JANHGL010004440.1, on the reverse strand, counting down.
AAGGTTTTTTTAAATTGTTTGTTAGGGTGTAATACAAGATTGCTTTTGTATTCTGTGCCTGTAAATGATTCTTGTATTTAATGTGCACTAAAATACAGTATTTAGATTGGTGAATGCTTGGCTACTTGACAATAAAATAGAAGTTAGCAAAATTGTAGAAATAAGAGAACACTAACTTAATATTCTTGTTTTTGTGTACTCTGAAACTGTAGCATTGTCATGTTTTTGTTGGGGACCATGTTGGTTTTGGGCTTTTTTAAGCTATAGCCTGATGTTATTAACATTGCAAAATGGGATGTGCCTTATTGTTGCATTAATAAAATTGCAACTCTTCCTGATTTTTAGAAAAGCATTGGTAAAATGTTGGTTAAATACAAATGGATGTGCTGCACAATGAAAGATTATTTATATATCTTCTGTCAGCCAGCAGATTCACTATTCTATTACTGAGCATTCTTAGCTCCACACTGCAAATGCACCTTAGAAATTGTTTGAAATAAATTTAGTCTTATAGAGGATAACTTTCCCTTTTGTGAACAATGAGATTAGAATTTGATTCTTCAGGTTATTTAGGTGGTGATTCTTCTGTCTGAGCATATTTTTCTTAAAACAAGCTGTGAAATTGTAATCTAATTTGATTTATTTCCCTTGGTTGTTATTTGTCTGACACGATACTAATATGCTCTCCTCCACTGCAACTAAACTTTCTCACAGACAAGAGGGAATAAGTAGGTCTTAGTATTAACTTAAGATTTTATGTATTTTAGTGTATTTCCAAGATTATTAATAACAAAGTAAAGTTCAGTGGCTTGCTTAAACTAATCTGAGGTTAACACCCTTCCAATATGGCTTGTTTTTCTTGCTCACTGTTGAGAGTTTTGTTTCTCACTGAAGCAAACAAGAATACCACAGCAGCAAAGATTAACCTGCCTGGAAAGGAAGATGCAGAATGATAAATGCTATTTGAAGTCTGGAGGATGGTTTATTATGACTTCAGGTTTTGTGGAGAAGACAATGGGAATGTTTGACTTACTACACAAAATTTGTTGTTTTACAAAACTGAGAACTTGTGAAGAGGTCTTGGAAGAAGAGAAGGGTTACTTACATATCCTGAAACTTTCTGTCCTCCCGTTCTGCTGCGTATTAGCTATAGGTTTTCAGAAATGGTTCGAGATGGATAAGCTGATGTTTAATAACTGATGTAATTAAGGCAACTATAATTAAACTAGGTTGAAATGAATTCATTGTAATTCTTTTGTGTACAGAAAGGAAGGATTAGAAAAATCTTATTTTAAATTTTCTTCTTGAAAAATTCTGTGAAGCCCCAAACACTAAAATAGTGGGGGGAAATGACACTGCCTGCTTTCAGGGTGTCAAGAGACTCTTCTGAGAAGACTCTTGCTGTGTGTCTGCTCAATCTGAGCAGGATGCCATGTATTATTGATGTAGCTCTTCCTACCTTGGGTGAAGCAGTATTTGAAGAATCAGAAATAATTTTATACTGAAGTTCATTCCTTCTCCCGCACCTCCTTCCCTCAACTTCATATTTGCTTTGCTTATATTCTGCTCTGGTTTGTTCTGCCTTTTACAGTTCAATCTTTAAAGAAATGCAGATATTTTGTAAAGAAATTGGCTTGTGCATGTAGCACAGCAGAAAGAGATATGGTGCAGTTAGATACAACAATGCTATTAATAGAGATGGCTATGATCTATTAATAGAATTTATATTAATACTGACTGGGATTAATGTGTGTTCATAACTGTAGAGCTTCTACTTTGTACTTTTACTCCTCCAGCTCAAATCAGAAAAACATTGAACTGATATAGCTAAATAACCTTTACCTCCTCAAAATACAAGTCAAACTTGTGAATTTCACCCACTTGTCAACATATAATTTACACCCACCTCTTCAGGCTGATCTTTCCTTTTAATCATCTCTTGAGTTGTGGTTTTGTCAGTTTGGGTACCATTAACACTTCTTTTTCTTCACAATTATGAATTTAATTGGTAATAATTTGGTTAGATCTTTGTCTGATTAATCAGACCATTAAATCAGGATGTAACTTTCTACAAAATGAATAAAATCTTTTACGTTTATGTATGTTTTGGGATTGATTGAAGCAATACTTAACTCATGGAAGTGTGCTTTGTCAGTTGATATACTTTCTGACCAGGGCATTACTTATATGAACATTTGTATACTGATCATATGCCGGCATCTGTGCAAAACATGATTACATCTGTTTAGCTCTAGTTCTCTAGGTGTACTGCATTTATCTATTACTGTTTTGGATAATCAATAACTTTACTGCCCTTTTCATTCCAAGGAATACTTGGAATGATGCTTAAGGTCCTCCAGTTAAAGCTATGAGTGCTAAAATTGGTAGACCTTGTTCTCATTCTTCTTAAATATTTATAATTTGAAAATTAACCCACTAAAGCCTAGGACATATTCCTTAGAAGCACATGTGAAGAAGGTCTCAAGGTTGTAGCTAAGAAGTTGGAAATGTCAGACTAGATCCAGTCAGCAGTCATGGGAGCTGTTTGTCAGGGGAAGGAACTAGTCTGCACTACTTGGGTAATTTATCTAGGTTTGTGTAGGCTAATTACATCCTATCTTTAAGATGGTTTTTGGTTAGCCATACATGTTGGATACAAGTGCCAGCAATGTACAGATTCATTTATGTCCTATAAAAAGAAAGGCAGGATTTTGTGGGTTTTTTGTTCATTGTAGCCTGTGGAAAGTGAGATGACAAGTTAGGAGGCTTCTAGATACTGTCTTGCTGACAGAGGACAACTAATTCTGCATAAGCTAGAGAGAAGCTCTCTGTTTAAAGAGGAAGAGATCCCATTATTTTTTTAAGGTGTTTGGGGTTGTTTTTGGTGGGGTTTTTTTTGTTGTTGTTTTGGTTTTTTTGTGTGGTTTGTGTTTTGGTTTTGGTTTTTGTAGATAATAGACCCAACTCCAAGCTATGTATTCAGCCCAAATTCATATAAATGCTTATTGAGATACTTAATAACAGCAAGTGTTCATAAACAGAAACAAATTGAGGCTGGTCACAGCTGTCAGCTTGTTCTGTGTACTTTGTGTTCTTGTGAATTGAGTATCTGTAAGGAACATTGGGTGAAGATGAGGAAAGGCAAATGCTTAGTGGCATGTGTAAATAGCAAAAGTGAGTTCTGAAACAACTGTTCAAGGAGGGGCTCAATAGTAACCATTGTGGCTTTGACCCTTTCAGAATGAACAGGAGGATATGTTATCAACCTGTATTCTCGCTTCTGTCAGAATGCAAGCTATCTAAACTCAGTATTTTTAGAAACTGTAAAGATTATATCCTGTTGTACCTAACCAAATGTAGACTAAATTATTTTTCATATAAGGATGTTAGTGTCTTATTTCCTTAGTTCCTCTCCCTCTTCCACCCAAAAGTAAGCAAGGATTGATAAGCATAAAGTATATAGTAAATGTATGCTGGGTTGTCTTAAGCTGTGCTTAGATTCCTGTCTTGCATAGGGTTGCACTGCATGTGGCAGTATTAGCAGGGAACACCAGTGAGATAAGCAGGTAGTGCTGAGACCTGCTGTCAGATCTGTGCATCTCTGGGCTATTCTGTATAAGCTCTGGTTGGTTGGTCCTGTGGGCTAAGCGCCCATTTGCTGTTAGAGCAACAATGTATTCTCCTTCAGTACACTGTCTAGGTTAGCTTTTTCAGCTAAAAAAAAAATGCTGTTCACATGCTCTGCAGTCCCAACTTACATGCTTTACTTTGCATTGTGTAGCAATCAAGAAACTTCCAGAACGCCTACCTTGTCACAGCTAATCACTACTTTTCAGTGTAGCTGCTGGGCTTTCTGGTGCTGACTTACTTGTGTGTCAGAGTAATACAGTACATTTCATATTACTACTTTACAATGTTCTGGGGTCTTTAATGAGTCTGTAAGAAAATTGTTTCCATTGCATTGTTCTTGCACAAACATATTTTGTAGTAACTGAGTATATGTTTTGGAGTTTTGTTTGTTTGTTTGCTTGTTTTTAAGGGAAATCCATTTCAAATACGGATTTCACAGTAGAATCTGCTCATTCAGATCTAATTTCTAATTTGCTTGCTTGTTTTTGTTTGGGTTGTGGGGTAGAAGGAGCTGCTTTTGTTAACAATACCCTGCTCTGATGTGCTTTAAAAACAAACAAAAAAACCCCAACAGTGACAAAAAAACCCCAAACAAACAGACAAACAAAAAAAACAAAAACAACAAAAAAAACCAAACCAAAACCCCAACCAAAACACCGACAAACAGGAATGTTGAAATACCTGCTCTTAACTTTCTGTATGCCTGTGGCCCAAGAGGGAACAGACTCTGCCTGAAAGCTGGTCTAGGGTGTGTAGCATTTAGATAATTCAGGTCACAGTGCTGAGCAGATCCAGGACCTGGTCTACTTCACAATACTCTGCAACAAGCAGCTTTGCTCAGTTACATGACTGAACATTTCATTTGATTCTGAGTATTCTGCTTTAGGCTAGACTTTTGTTTTAGTAAATGTATGTCTTACTGATGCCTCTGTTTAATCCATTCGTGTTTGCCTTGTGTTGCTGCTTTGTCTTCATTCTAAGTTTTCATGGAAAGTCTGGGAGAATCAAGTGTAGGAGTAGAGTTCCTGGGGTAATGATGTGAAATTTGTCTACGTGTCAACTTGCCCCTATAGGATAAGATGGAAAAATGGATGAAAGACTAAACTTTTTTGTTGTTGTTCAGAGCTAAATATTTCTAATCATTAGCATTACATTAAGAAGGCTTTCAAAAGCACTCCTTAAAGTAATGGTAAACTAACGTAGAGATAGTAGGGAAGCCTTTATCTTAAACTGAGAAGTTCCTACTTGTTGGGCGATGGAAATTCAGAGTAGTGTGGCATATGGATCTTGGTTCCCAAAACAAGGAAAAAACTTTGACTATAAATTAATCTTTTACCTGCAGCTTAGAGTGCATCATTATTTTTATTTGCTGCTAGGTGTGGTGGCATGAATGGCTTCCTCTCTCAAATTGGTCCCAAAAGAACTATGCATCTGAGTTTGTGTAATGAATGCTTGCTCTGGCTCAATGTCAAATGTGATTTCCATGATGGTTTATTTCTAATTGTAATTTGCTTTCAGTTGTTCAACTTGTATTATGAATTGCTGAAGAGAACCCTGAGTATCTCCATACTTCTAAGTTATTTAGGTTATGTGATATATCTTGTGGGAATTGCTCAATTATGCCAGCTAAACAGCTTTTAATGGAAACTTTGACTGTCTTGAAGGGCATGTGTCTTAACTACGGGAATTTCCTCTTAAATTCTGGTAACTTTACTGTTCTTATTTTGCTGCAGTTCAAGTTATTCTTCATCTGCTTTGGATTTTGAGACTGAAAACAAAATAGATCCAGTATTTGATTCCCCAAGAATGGCACGGTGTAGTTTACGGTTTGCTACTTCAGGACTATCAGATGATGCACGAAATTATGGACATCATGACAGTTCTTACACTGGAAATGTGTCCCTCAGACAACAGTCTCCCCAGTAAGCATTATTTTTATCACCATAAGTTAGCATTTTCATTGGAATCTTGAGGCTTTCTGTTTGAACATGATTGTACAGGCATATGTTACCTGCTGTCTTATTCTCACTCTTTTGTTCTCATTGTTCACTGCCATAGGTGGAAAATTATGTTCAGTGTGTGGTTTGTAATGAATTCTTTGCAAAAGTATAGATGCTGGAATGTGAGGATTTTCTTTTAAACCTAATTTGAGCTATCACTTTATTGTTAAAATGCCATGAGTGTTCCTTTAATTTTAAAATGAGAGATGAAGAGGAATGTAGTGCTCTGCATCATTTGTCTTTGCTTCATTTCCTAGGATGGCAAAACAACGCAAAAGTAAGAATAAACAGTCTGTCGGTGTAAGACACACACCAAGGAGAAATCTAACCAGCTCTTCTATTGTTAGTCAAAGCAGTTTCAATAGCCATGCTACTGATACAGCCACTGTATTGGATGAAACTTTGGTGCAAGAGCAGACAGCAGTTGATGCTTTCTGGGGTAAGTAATCATTGCTGTTGCTCATATGAGTGTGAAAACTGGTTATGGTTTGTGTGTATGAATATATTCACATTTCCCTCCTTTCCCTATCCATTTTTCCATCCTGCCCTCAAATGTGTGCATGTACTTAACTTGCTGTAGGTGTCTGCTTGCTAAGATGTCTACTGGAGATTCACAATCCAGTGTGTAAACCTGATTCACTGACATAATGAACATCGGGGTACATTGCACACTCAATGTACCAGGCAAACACCACATAGAATTTTGTGATGCAACCTCATCATTGATTATCTGTTGCCATTGTTTTCTTCAAAATGTGCATAGAGTACTGTATTTAAAGAACAGCAAATGTGTAACTTGTCTTTAAAAAAACAGAAGAATAGCATTTTCTTGTTTGTTTATAGGCCAAAGTGTGATTCAATTTAGCAAACCTTAATCTGAACGTTTCAAATTAGTGGCACTTCAGGATTTTCTCAGAAGATTTTGTGTGTGTGTGTGTGTGTGTGTGTGTGACTGGCTGGCTTTTATTTCCAAGTGTGCTTTTCTGGAACCTCCTTTTTTCACTGAAGAGGAAAATATGGGAGTTGTCTACATAAAGTATTGTTTATGTAAAGTGTTGTGTAGAGAAGATAACCTATTATCTCCCAATTCAGACTATTTGTTTCTAGTTAGTATGCTTGTGACCTTCCCAGAGTTCTAAAGAAAGAAATTGTTTCAATCTTAGCAGAAAACATTCTAAACTTAAGGTTCTGTTTTAAAAGCCAGGTAATCTAAAAATGCAATAGTACCAAAATAGTTACCAAGCAACAGAAACAGTGTAACCTTGTCATTAGCTGCTTTAAAGTCACATGGGATCTAAGAAAAGGTGTAGTTGTCGTTCATATTTTTTCTGCTGCTTCCATGGTAGAATATTTTTTACTGTTACCCTGCTGAATTTGTCTGAATATATGGATCTAATCATGTGGTAGACTGCAAATTATGTTAAAAACTAGGGACAAAGTGGTTTTTCTTAAAAAAGTCTTAAAATTAGTAGGACTTTTAATTTGAGTTAATACCAGATATTGTAACTGATTACAATACTTTCTTATTTGGGACCAAATTTAAAATATTTTTTTTTTCTCCTTTTGAAGGTCTTGATGAAGGTGACCCTGAAGGTAACTACACTTTGCTTTTCCTTCCCCATATATTCTATTTAATTATAAATGGTGATGGCAATTCTTATGTCAGTGTGCTGAGTGTTTTACTCTTGGTTTGCTAGGTCATTTTACTACAGTGATGCAGGGAAATGGTGATTCAGCAACAACAGAAATGCAGACTGCGATGCAGATCAATGGCTACACTTGTGGTGACTGCAGCATCCTTTCTGAGAGAAGGGAGGTTCTCACGGCGTACTCGCCTTCTCACATACCATCTTCCAGAATTTACTCTAGGGATAGGAGCCAGAAACATGCATACAGTAAGTTACTTTCTCTTGTATATTATCTGTATAGCAGAATGGTATACTATTTAGTTGATGTTTTTTCTATGTCGTCGTCTTTAAGCACATTTCTTACCTGGCTAAATTTACCAAAATAATTAAATTCCAGACATCAGCTTATCTGAATTATCTTTTTTTTTTCTATTATCAGTTCAAATTTTATAATTTGTCAGCTTCTGAGATATAATTATCAATCTCTTTTTTTTTTTTCTTTCCAAATTAAAATGCCATAATATCTTAAGTAGTTTCCAGACTGATTTGGAATAAAAATGGGCAATGGTTTATTCCAGTCAGCAGTGATTGTAAGAGTCTGGTAAGAAGGAAAGGAAAGAACGAGTCTGGTAAGAAGGAAAGGAAAGAACGAGTCTGGTAAGAAGGGAAGGAAAGGAAAGAACGAGTCTGGTAAGAAGGGAAGGAAAGGAAAGAACGAGTCTGGTAAGAAGGGAAGGAAAGGA
>JANHGL010004440.1:0-16182 GCA_024611195.1 Ceyx melanurus | reverse complement strand
AGAAGGGAAGGAAAGGAAAGAGCGAGTCTGGTAAGAAGGGAAGGAAAGGAAAGAGCGAGTCTGGTAAGAAGGGAAGGGAAGGAAAGGAAAGAGCGAGTCTGGTATCAGATTTAGATGTGTCTGCTTATGAGATTTTTGGTTGGGGCTTTTACAATAAGAAACTCTATGTGGTCGACTTAAGATTTTTCTTCACTCAGAGAGACTTTCAAGATAGAGTGGAATTGTTACTGTGCAATGCTTTTTTTTCCAAGAAGCCTCTGAGAGACAGCTTCCTAATTTGTTTTTTTCTCCTCATTTAACCTTGCAGCTTAGTTTTTAGAAGCTAAACCTCAACTACTTGAAAAACTGAATTCCAAAGGGGAAAAAAAAATCTAAATAGACTTCCTAGTGATTACATTCCTAAAGCTCAAAACAAAATTAATCCACTGTAAATAAGGTTCTGCCTTTCCAATGCAATCTCTGTTCTATAGATGGTTGTCCTCAGTGTCTTGACTGTCTGCCTGCCTCTTGCATAGCACCTTGAATTTCTTGATTTTTGGTAGTCTTCAGTTACCACAAAGAAGTTTTCTTCAGTGGCCTTGAATTAGAAAGGAAACAATTCTGGGATGCTGTAGGTGTGTTATTCTTGAAACAAGTATGTTTTCAGTAGCAAGATCTTTTTGTTTGGACTCTTAAGGTTTGACCTCATATGCTTTGAGGCAAGTGTTTCTCCTTGGTAAATGTGTAGCACAGGTAGGAATTCTGTTGGCTTAGCATAATGAACTAAAAATGACACTGAATGAAAACTGTTTTCTGTGCTTCTGAGTTTGTATTCACACAAGAGGATTTTACAAGGGACTGATCTTTGTACACTCCTTTGAACTTCAGTCTGGTAGTTTGGGTTAAACTTGGGGAGAGCAGGGGAAAGGGCACACAGTCATGGCAAGTGTTTGGAATGTGGCCAGTTCTGGGGGAGTGATGCTATGAGTGGCTGCAGCTTTGTTCCTGTGGCTCTGAAGTGTGTGTGCCTCCAGCACTTGAGGCATAGCACTGCTGTAACTTCCTCCAGCATAAAGGCAAGGGAGGTGAAAAGTCTTCACCATTTGCAATCCAAAATAAGAATGTAGTTTGTCTCTTTGGCCCTATGACTAACAAAAGTAATTATTGACAGCTCCCATAATTGAGAAATCCTGATTTTTGTAAGCAAGGAATTCATTGCTATTTAAAGTTCCTAATTCTTATGAAGAAAAGGCATTCTTGCTGACATCATACATGATTCTTGAAGGCATTTTCCTTAGGATGTGTACTTCTTACAAAAGCTTTGCTGTAATATTTAGTGCATCCAGACTTCTCAAACCATGCTTGCCTAAGTTTGATACTTCTGGCTAAACAAAGGCTCTCCTTCCTTCATCCTCACTCTCCACAAGCTAATCGTCACCAGAGAATAGAAGTCCATCTTTATGTAGGCAAATAATTTGTATTGAAACTGGTTTTTGTTTTTTTTAGGAGGAACCTATTTCTACATGAGTAAAATTCTACAATTGGTCAAACATGCTGCAGCATCTTTTACATCACTATTAATGCAACTGTTTCAAATGGTTTTGCTGAAGCTGGGTTATGATTTTAAAGGTACTGTTTCAGTTCTCTTCTTTGGTCTTCCCACAAAGCCAGAGTATGCTTATTGGTTTTCTGTGGGTTTTCTTTTATGTACTTCATCTTTGGCATTATGGTGTTCTTTTTCTAGTGTCTGCTGGATGGTTCCTGTCTTTCTTCCTTTATCTCAGTTGTGCTTTTCATATTTTTCTCCCTGTTTTGGCAGTATTAGGATTCATGTATGTGAGATACGTGTTTTGCAGTTAAGGATTCACATGTTGATAAACTTAGGTTGATTTTTTTTTTAAAAGCTGTTTGGTGTGATAGTGTCAAACCCTAAATTTTCAGTGTCTGTAGGTTTGAACTCTCTTGTTACCCTTAAGTCCACTGTGCACTCAAATCTTGATTAGATCTCTCTTGAGAAAGTAAAACTGTCATCATCACTCTGCACTACTCTAAAGCTTGTCTTGTTTTCCCTGAAAATGATTCCTCTTTGGTGCTTTCTCTTCTATAATATATGCTCTATGACTGAAGTTAAATTGCCATAGGAAGGAAGTAGTTGATTTTTGTGTGTCGATAAAAATTTGTTCTCTCCCATTCTCTCTGTCTTGGTGCCATAATAACTTGCTAATGCTCTCTTCTCAGTTTCTTAAGGTAAAACCAGCACAAAGATGTAACAGTTGGCCTATTGGACAGAATGAATGAGACTTGGGATTTGATGAGTTGTTACTTAGGGGCTTTTTAAATAACTTTGCAATCTGAAAAGAAGCAGAAAAGTTTTTGAATTGTAAGGAAAGGATGGAAAGGAAAAAGAAGGGAAATAAAAAAGATTGCAGAATAGGCTTCTTCCTTGGTAATCTTTCAGGTTTCCTGTGAGTAACCTGGCTTTAATAGTGAACCAACTCAGTTTAGTGAAAATCTGCGTATAAGAGGGCTAAAATGAGCATATATTCAAGTCTTTCAACTGGAAAGTTAGGTTCCATGTGTGCTTTTTGAATGTGTTGCAGCTCACTCTGACTACTGTGGAAGTGTGAATGTAAAGGAGTTTTATAGAGAAGATAGCCATTTTGATGTAAATGAGGAATCAATATGTAAGTAAAATGATTGATGTTGTCTTTTAACCTTGGGCTGTACACCAGGTTATTGCCATAATACACTATCAGATGCCCCTTGACTCTGAAAGCTACAAAATAGATGTATAAATGTTTCTTTTTGCAACTTATATGCAAGGGGGAGAATGGTGATGGCCTGTTGTATTGTAATGTTTGCCCAAGCAAGTTTTATTCTACTAGTGGTTTTTGGTTTGATAACTGATACATGAAATGGACTTGTTCAAGTTATGTTGTAACAATCTTGATTTGATTTTGGCTTTGTCCCATTAATTGGCTGTTACCACAACCAACAGGTGATGACTGTAAGGGGAAGAAACATCTTGAAATATACTCCACAGACCACATGCAATCCTCATGGGCTAAAAGGGTAGCAAGGACCATTTGGCACACCTTTTCTTATGCAGGTTGACTTGGACCTTTTTTCTTTTGCTTTTATTTTGCATCACAATCTCACAATGTTAACCATATATATTGTTTTGTGTTTGGGTTGAGTTTTTTTTTTCTTTTTACCTTCATCAATCAAAGTAGATTAAAAGTGTGAAGTGTCTAGAAAACTTGCTTGCTTAACACCTTTCCTGTTTGACTTCTTGCTCTAATACTGGCTTTTGTACAAGCTTGGCGGACTGCTTACCTAGTAGTAAAAACAAGGTGTAGGGACAGGCATGCACTTTGTATGTTACAAAGAATAAGTCAGATTGTTAATTTGTTGCACTTTGAGGAGTCTGTACACTTAATGTTTTGAAAAGCTGCCTTTAAATGAAAGCAAGGTATGAGGTATTAGTATGCAGATTATTTGAATAAAGGGATTTTAACATTATAGTTTTTAGTGGTAGTCAATTTTTTCAGGAATCATATATGGATATAATCTTCTCTGAGAGATGAGTGTTCCCTAGCTTGAATGACAGAGGCATCAAAAATCTGAGTGCTCTTTATTCAGCAAAAGAAAATTTGAGAAACTTCAGTTACCTACACAAAATGCTTTGCAAAACATTGGATTGGTGTATCTATAATTCCTCAGATTAACCCAGACATACCTGCTAATCAAAAGATCCTAAATGTATGCTACATAGTTTATTTTGTAGAACAAACATCCCTAGTCTTGAATATAGTAATTGTTGGCTTCAGTGGGCTTTAACTTAGTGTTTTCTTATAGAGTGTTAGGACTTTTTTTATTGTTGCTGGTTCTGTTCTTTTAAGAGACTCAAAACTGACATACTGAAGGTTCTTGGGAACATTCAATTCAATGAAAACTTACTGCTTGTAATTTTTTAACAGGGAATATTTTTAATTATCTATTTCTTAGTTATCACACTAATTCTTTCACTAGGATTTAAAATATTTGTTTGTCCTCTCTTTTACACATAACAAACTCAATCTATATTTTGAAACAAGTAAGGTGCTTTTGAAGTAATTATATGCTTAAAACTTGCTTTTATGGTAGCACTTTTTTCTTTTTTTCTGCTATCCTTAGCATGGCACTGTTAGATAAACATGCTACAAAAGGTAAACTTCAACTTTGGAAAAGTGGTACTTTCTAACTGCATAAGTGCTCCTGATTATTTTGTTTATACATGAAAATTTTGTTTCTAAATTGTTGTGGTTTTACTTGGCTTCATATTTATTAGTGGCTTGCTTTGCCAAGTTTGTAAATTACTGAAAGGTATGGTTTAAAATTATACAGAACATGTAATGAGTGGGGGGATGAAGTCTGTTATACTGCATGTACTTCACAAGAACATGAAGCTGCTTTATGTACACATGGAGTTAATTTGTTATAATCTAGGTTACTTAATGCTTCACGTGTTGCAAACTGTGGGAGCAACAGGATGGCTTGTGTCTCAGAAGATGGTGTCTCTACTTTGGCTGGCCATTCTTTCTCCAGGTTACTATCCTAGTCCTTGTGTGGGTGTGTGGCCTGTTGCTTTTGACGAGCTAGGAATCTCCAGCATATGGCTCACACTAATTCAGCTATGCTTATGTTGTAGCCTTTGTACCTGGAAATGCATGTGCTACTTTACCTTTCTTTATTGACCAAACTGTGCTTAATGAGAGGGTATATTTCTGTTCACAGGCATGATGGGAGACTAATCAGACTGTTTCATGAGGGAGTGTGTATGAGTAGCACAGAATATGGGGTCTCAAGAATAATGGGGTGTGTTAGTTGCTTCCTTTCTTGGTATTCCTTGTAGCAAAAATTAATGCCTCTGATCTGTACGTTTCTTGAAACTTGTCTTTGCACAGTAATTTGGATTCAAACATCAATACTGACATTCCAGCAAGATAGCACTGTTATAACAAATGAGCATTTAATAATTTTTGCATGGCTATTGGTTTGGTTGAGTAGATGATACTACAGTGTTGTAACATTTGTGATATCTGGGTGTTAATAAGCTGCGTGTATCGGCTGTATCCATGCATTTCTAGCTCTGCAATATATTCTTAGCCACAGTTGCATGCTCCTCTGCTTGGTTTCTTTGAACATGTGCTGCAGTAATTACATTCCACACTGCCACTTTTTGCCTTTTAGGGAGGGCAGCTTCTCGCATGTTCGGGTTACTTAGAGCTGGGTGGAATCAACTTGTTACTCTCATGTCTTCATGCAAGATGCTTCCTCTTAGAAGGTGAGTATCCTTTTGAAAAAAAAAGAAAAAGTGAGCAAATTATTTACTCAGTTATAATATAAAACAGTAAAATACAATAAATGTGTTATTTATTGTAAACTTTGCTCTCTCTTTCTCTAGATGCCTTCCAAGTATCTTCGAGCTGATACTGTTTCTTATCCCACTCCTGTTTCTACTAGGTATGTTGAATTGCTTATTTGTTGTAATGCAAATTGATGTATGCTTACTACAGCTGTTATGAAGTAGTGTTTTTAATTGGACTTTCAGTTCTTCATCAAGAAGATATAGAAGCCAAAAAGCATGAGTATGCTTGTGAGCAGGGCAGTAATTCAAGCTTTCAAAGTACTGACAAGTCGGTGAGCTTTCCCCTCACCATGAAAGGAATACCCTTGATTTAATTTCATAGAGCTCTTTAGGCAGAAAGAATTGATTGGCAAGTAAATAAATGAAGTTCTGTTTTTTGTTTTTGTTTACCTTCATTAGTACGAATAGCAATAAAGTTATAAAGAGTAGGCTGTGTACTGATAGCTTTGATTGTTGTCTATCTCCATAAAAGTGTGGTTAAGTTCTTTGACCAACTTATCATACGTCTTTTCTTTGCTCTAGACCATGCTTTGATCGCTTAAAATAGTGGTATTTAGACTGGTTAATTGACAATATTCCACACCAGCTGTCTACTTTTAAACTGAGTCTCTTATTTTAAATATTTACCTGAAGTGCTGGGCCACTTCTGAAAAGCAGTTTAATTCCTGTGTGTCCTGAAAGACTTGGGGCCCCATTTGGGGGAAGATGAAGCTTCTAGAAACTTACAGTGGGGATTCCAAGTCCTCTGTACTAGGGAGAATAAATAAGAAAGAAATAAGTTATCCTGTGTGGAAAGGGTGCTGCTACTCCTCACCAAGATGTTGCAAAAACAAGTGCAATCTTTCTGAAATGCTAGATTGTTTCCATGGAAGTTTAAGCTTCCTCCAACTTTTATTAGATATTAAGCAATGTGGTATGTAGTAATTGGGGTGTAAGGCAAGATATTTTCCACTGAGATAAAAAGCTGTATTTACATTTGCCCTCAGTGAGCATGACCTGTCTTAATCAGTAAATGAGATATGGGTCCCAGGGAAGCAGTAGAATGAGATTAAGGATGTATCATGATACATAAGCACAAGCTGCCTGCTGCAGAACTGTGATGGATATTGATGGATGTTGAGTGCTTGATTTACAATCTTAAATCTGTTTTATGCTGATTTTTATTTAGTCTGGAGTAGTGCACACTTTCTATGTTGCAAACCTAAGGTAGTTTGTGTCCTTAAGTAAAAAGACAATTTTTAGATATAACCAGTCTCAAAGGAGAACCCTTGAGCGCATTTTTTGCTTTTTGTTTCTAATCTAGGTATATGGTTCTGGTGGTTCGATGGCTTCATTTCATTATTACCTTCATTGAACTGGACAAGAATTGGTAAAATACAGATAACAGATTACACTAGTTGTGCTCCTAAACCACAGGCTGATTCTTTTCAATCTGTGAAACCTCCGAAGGTAAGGGAGAATGGTCAAGAGAAGAACTTCTCTTTTTAAGACTTCCTAACTTCCATGTCTCCAATATGTTGCTGTAACTACTTGACACACAAGGGTAATGTAAATAATTGATTTCTTTTTATATATTAAAAATATACTTTATTAAAAATATACCATAAAGACCTTTGATCTTCGTCGTATAAGTGAGCTGGAAAAGCAAATGGCCTCCATGTCTGATAGATGCCATCTCCATGATGAAAAATACAGCAAAGTGATGCTTCTACTCCATTACTGATTACTGATCAGTATGGAGTAGAAGCATCACTTCTATCCATTACTGATACTTCAAGATCAGGTTGTTCAGTTGACTGACAAAAGTTGAAACATTGATGCTAATAAAAAATGTGATGTATCAATATTTTAAAGATAGGAAACTGGAGAAAAAGGTAGATAGTCAGTTATTGATGCTTTCTGATCCGGATTTTTTTCTGATACAGTGTTTTAATGATACAGATACAACTTTCGGATTATTTTTATGTTACAGAACTGATAGGTAGTGAGTGCCAGGGAGTAGTCATTCTCACTTGCTCCTCTTCTGTTATTGCTGACAAATAATTCCAGATAACTGGTGTAAAGTTAGAATCTTACATTGCTGAAAAACAACTGGATTTACCTGCTTTTTATACAGTGAAAGTAGGTTATAGGAAGGACTAGTGAAAAAAGAAGGGTCTTGGTGGTAAATTTTCCTGTGTCTAACCTGTACTACTGCTGAATCAAGCCCTTATACTTACTATAGATTTTGTAGTTTCTTTATGCTACCTTCAGGATAAATCACTTAAATGCACAGTGAAGAAATACATGCTTTGTAGACAATCTCAATTATTCTATTTATACTCAAGAAAATACACAACCGTACTCTTTTCTCTTTCCTCTTATTTTAAGACTGACTCTTTGGCTTTACATAAAGAGCATGAGTTGCGCATCCTGGCACTGGAAGACCTTATTGGAAGACTCTCTGCTGAATACAGGGTATTGAAAATTAGCTTTGCTCACTGTAATTGTAGCCCATAGATAAAACACACTAAAAGGTTTTTGTTGCTGTTGCTTATCCCAAACTTCAGTTTGCTTTACTTAATCTATTGAAATTGTTTAAGTCTCAGAACTTTTTTGTGTTCTTGCTTCCTCTTCCTAGAGGGTGTTTTGGTCCAAAGATTAAGAATTACTTGGCCCTGAAGGCAGATTCTATTTGGAATAAAATCTTGTTATACAGAGGCACAAAGATAAGTGTGGGGATTCAGTCCTTTATAGGTGATGCTAGAATGTGTCATTTTGATTTAACACTCCTTATCCTATTTCTATCACTTGTATGTGTTTCTATATGTTAAAACTAGCTTTTGTATTTTTTTAGGACATCCAGAAGGAGCTTGACATAGCCAAAGTAAAAACAATGAGGTATAAGCACTTCTCAGTTAGATTTTTCTTTTTCAATCCTGATGGTGATATATATGTTCTTTGAAATAAAAGTTCTTTGTGTTAGTTAACTGACCTTAAGAGTTTGTGTTGTCAGCAAGAGTACTTCTGTCTTAACAGTGCATTAAACTGTGATGCCAGACATCAGACAAGGCCCACTTCAAGTGTGTGAGCAGTCCAACTACTTTTTTTTTTTTTTTAACTACAGAAAGCTACTTTCAGAGGAGGAGGAGAATAAGTGACTTATCCTTTCCTAAATATATTTAAATTTTTCCTCAAACTACTTAGTGAAGTGTACAGTAACTTCTTTGGATAGGCTTTATATTTACTCTTTTGAATTCGTATCAGTTCTATCCTTTTTCTCTGCTTTTGGTTAGTCAGCTATATTACTTTCCACTTGTGTACTATGTAATACCAGGATACAAAATGCTACTTTTCATTAAGTAGCTTCCCCACTGGGAAGAAAAACACTTGCTGAGTTGCCATTTAAGTTATAGCTGTCTGTAAAATGGCTGTAGAATGACATATTTTTTTTCCATTGCATACACTGAACATTGATCTATATTGGTCATACATGATGTGCTCAGTTTGACAGCTGCCTCTAAAGTTACTCTGATTTAGGTAAGGTAACATGAAACTCACTCCAATGGCAGACTCATGCAAATAAAGTTGGACTGGTTTGTTGGAAACATTAAATTCCACAAAATCAGTATATGTATTTGACTTATTAATTTGTCACCCTGATGATGTTAGCTAAAGTCATCGCTGCTGGATTTGTTCACAAATTTAAAAATAATTAGCTTTTAATATATTAATCTTAAGTATGTCTTAAATAACATCAAGAAACTGCAAGCTCACATTGTCTACCAGGGTGAACTAGGAAAACCCTTTGTATTAGAGGAGTATGTTTTCACACCTTTGGAATTTGATTGAATGATTCAAACTATTCTTTCTTAATTATTGACTCCTTGTTTTTGTTAGAGATGCTGATGAACTGCTGATTCATCAACTTCGGACAAAAGTTACAAAGCTAGAGTTAGAGTTGTCTCAGATGAAGTTGGAGCAGTTAACTGAGGAAAGTATGAAGACAAGTTGCAAGAACATTTATGACAATGACATTCATGACAAAGTAGGTTCTGTAACTTCTGTAGCTGTCCTAGTAAAACTTGGCACTATTTGATTTTGTTCTGGTTCCTTATTGAAGTAATTAGTAATGTGGGGGCTGTACTCAGGCTGTATTCATCGTAAAGAGTGATAGTGTCTTATGTAGTGGTACTGGAAATACTCCCCATTAGTGTGTCCCATTTTACTAGATAAGTTTGTGGCTTGTTTTATACAGTGTCAAGATGAATTTGTATTTAAGATTTGATGTGATAGCAGTTCCGTATATAGTACTTTGCTGTTGTTACCAATGTGTGTTGCTTAATGCGTGGAAATGTGGAAAATAAACGCGTAAAAGCAAGTTAGGTTTGTGATCTAAGAGCTGTTTTAAAAAAAGGCTTAAAGTCCTTTGAAACCTTACAAGGTCTGACTAGAATGCAGCAAATAAAATCCAAAAGTAAGTGTTGGCACAGGATTAGCAACTTTGACTAAAATCCCATTTTGTGATAATGCTCAAATATGATGCAGCTGTTGTGTATGGAATAAAAGCATGCTACAAATGGCTAAGCAGCTTGCTTAACTCAGCTTTACAAGTGCATTGCTCCCCTTAAAGTTGCCATGGTACCCCCTTTGAATTATTGCAGCCAGCTTTTTGGTGTTTATTCTGGATTGTTGGATCCCTAATGTAAACTGCACAGTTTGCTAAGGCTTTACGTGTGTCTTTGTTCACTGAACCAATCCATATTTTCCATATGTTCCTCTGCACACGTGACTGGTCTTCTATTTCATTGTAAGTCAATGTAGTTGAAAAAACATGTGAAAAATAGACTACTGTAATACTGAATATATGTATTGATGTGCCTGTTTTGTATATATAAATGTTTATAAAGACATAATTTTTATTGTAATGAATGGTTTCTACTAGGTTAATGCCCAGGTTAAAGAATCTGTCAAGCTAATGATTTTTGGTCATCAACAAGAAGACCTTCCCAAACCATTTCTCCAGTGGCTTAAGTCCAGTATTGTGAGCAAAAGTGATCTGCAGACTTTGCTGCAGGATCTAGAGTTGCAGATCCTCAGGAATATCACTGTCCATATGTCTGCTGCAAACCAGAAACTAACACCTGAAGTAGTAACAAATGCTATGGCTAATGCAGGGATTTCTGGAGTCACAGAAGCAGTAAGTGAATTTAAGGTCTTAAAAGTGTATTTTTTAGGCATTTTGTGAACTGTGATTGTCAATATAAATATTACTTCAGATGTTGTGAACAAGAACTGAAATGGGAAGAACTACAGGAAATGCGTTATCAAGTTTTAAAGTGTATTCTTACAGGATTAATTGTTATCCATTGTTATTGTTTTTTTTTCCCCAAAGTATGCTGTCATGAAAATTGAATATTACCTATAAAAGCAGTATACTAAGGAATGGTAGCTCAGGATTCTGGGGAGATGGGGAAAAGAATGCAACTTGTGAAGAAAACTGCAGACAGAATGCAGTATGAATTTGTGTTTTAAGCCGGGCAACCATGTGTTAAAATTTACCTGTCTCGGCAGAGGCTTCAAAGACTTATGACAGATTGCAACATCTCAAAAGATGCCTATGTATATATGTGTATATGTATCGATTGATATTATTTAACATCTTCTCTTCTTCTGTGTACATCTATAGCAAGTACAGAATATTGTAAATAATGCGCTGAAACTCTATTCTCAAGACAAAATTGGTATGGTGGATTTCGCCCTGGAATCTGGAGGTAAATAGTAGAGGAAATGCTATTTGTAATGTCCATTGTTATTTTTAGCATTTACTTAAAAAACTTGGAATGAAGACTGCAGAGCATCTTTGTGTGTTGCCTGATCTTCAGACTAGTGCAATCCATGCACATAGTTTACAGGGTTATATATCCGCCTAGGAATAAATAGTTCTGTGCATTTGTACAATTGCATAATAGAGATCCACCAACTGTTTGTGTGGAGTGTACACATTGCTGAACTAGGGAAAATGAGTATTATTCAGCCCTCTTAAATGAAAAGTCTTTAATATGTTATTAATATAACATGGTACTTGATACAAGAATTGTATCGCTAGGAAAGTACTAGACTTCAGTAATTTATTTTTTTTTAGGAAAATAACAGGTATATTTGTTAAGCTTTGTACAAATCTTTGCCTTAGAAGTCCTCATGAAGACATTAATAATTATTTCTGCTAACCTGATATATCTTTTTTGAGGTGGCAGCATTCTGAGTACTCGCTGCTCTGAAACCCATGAGTCCAAAACAGCATTAATTACCCTCTTTGGAGTTCCTATAGTGCACACCTTTCAGTCGCCCAGAGTGGTGATTCAGGTAATTAAAGGCTGAATAAAAAAATTAAATGTTATTTTGTATTTGGATCGTTTGGAGTAATTTGGACTGGTTTTTGGATGCTGGATGTTTTGGTTGTAATATATTAGGGGAGGGTGATACTGGTACTTCAAACTATGTTTCCTAGAGTGGGATTCTTATGGTAGTTTCTAGGCACTAGTTAAGTCCTGCTCTAGCAAAATTAATACCTTTATATGAGGCTTGGGTGGTGCATTGGATATCTGCAGTGTGAGCGTGCTGGTAGGGTCTCTATAAAGTAATCTCCAGATGGGTCTTCAAAAACATGGCTGGTAGTTCAGGTAGATATGCTGTCTTCCTGGAAATTTCTACCAAGCAGATTATATTCTGCCACTTACTAATTAGGACTGTCCCTAATAATTCAGAGTTCATGACAATTATTTAAAATTTATTATTTCAAAATGTTTGTGATTGGTTGTTTTTATTGTGTCCATGCTGTTCTTTTCCCCCTCTGCCTGTCTAGCCGGACACGTATCCTGGAAACTGCTGGGCTTTCAAAGGATCACTGGGCTATCTTGTAATTAAACTTTCAATGAAGATCTATCCAACAGCCTTTACGGTTGAACACGCACCGAAAGCACTTTTACCAGCAGGAGATATCTCCAGTGCTCCTAGGAACTTCTCTGTATATGTAAGTTTATATGCTGTTTAAATAGTTGATGTTTATATGCATGAAGTATATTTGTGTTGTGTATCTTGGTAAATAATGTCGAGAGGACAGCTAAGAAGAAAAGCTCTTCCTGTCACTGCTTTTAAAATTGCTGCTTCTTTTTGAGCTTTGAGATTAGGAATGAGGGTTACAGATAACTTTTGGGGTAGTTGTTTCTTTTCTCTTGCTTTATATGGCTGTATTGCAATTAATGGGTTTTAAGTTGGCACAGTTCTTTCATATAGTTTAATTGTTCCCTCTTTCCTCCATTCCTTCCCCTACCAAGTTTTTGCTCTCAAACTTAAGATGTGCCTTAAAACCTTTTTTTTAACTTGATTTTTAACTAGCACCACAGTTGCTAGTTACGATTACAATAGGTGTGATTACAGAACAGAAGACCATGGGCTACATTAGAGTGCAGTTGGAATATCTGAACTTTTTGTCCTTTTAAATGCCTGATCGGTCATATTCCAGCATCTGAATCTTTACTTCAATCTTGTTTATAAACTTGATGTTTTCTCATTCTTGTTTATCCTGAACAGTTTATATTGTACACTGTGATTTGCTGGGGAAATTGAGGGGTTTGAACGCGAAAACGCATAAACATAGTGCAGCTATTTGCAGTGCAAGAAACTCAAATACAGAGCTGTGCCTGAACAAGAATTGTTACATTGGAAACATTCTAATCCTGGTTTGATAGACTTCTGAGTGCTGTCTGTTGATACTTGGTTATGTAGATGTATTTCTGGTGTTGTTTTGATTTCAGATTTGATGGAAGCAAAATTCTTTATTTTGCTGTAGGGTCTAGATCATGAGGATCAAGAAGAAGGCAGACTTCTAGGACAGTATGTCTATGATCAAGAAGGATCGCCACTGCAGATGTTTCCATTGATGGTAAGTCTAGATGACAAGACTTAAAGTGACAGGAGAAAAATACTTGTATCTTATACAGTAGTGAAGGGAAAAGACTTTCTTTGTTGGGTACTGTAGAAACTGAGGTAGAAAGTACTTACTTATCTGCCTCAAAACCTGTGGTCTAAACAGATTGAAGGGGAGTAAATGTTTGTGCCATCTGGCTACAACTGGTGCAAAGATGCTAAACATCCAAAGTCTGCATCATAGTGCTTCTGCCTCCCTTCACAAATAATTAGTTGTAAGGTGAGGAAGGTTCTGTTCAAAGTGTTAGAAAGCTCCCATGGCTTGATTGAGTTTTTAATAAAAATTGGTAGTTGCAGGAATCTAAAAATGCAACTTCTGTTGCACCTATTTGTGCTAGAAACCTAACTCTGGTTTGTGTTGTTTGCATTTTCCTTCTCCAGGAGAAAAGTGAAAAAGCATACGAGATAGTGGAACTGAGAATTCTTTCTAACTGGGGAAATGCAGAATATACCTGCCTTTATCGGTTCAGAGTGCATGGGAAAATTGCTGAATGAACTCCTACACTACAGATTTTGGTTTTGTTGTTGTACATATTTTTTTTATTCTCTACATGTATATACTGGTAAGCCTAGTACACTGGAATCTTTAAAGGATAAGAATGAAAGATATATTCTGCAGAACTATCAATCCTCTGATGAAGGCAGAAGACTGTATTAAAAAAACCAAACCAAGCTTTATTTGCTCTATTGCTCAGCTTGTAAATGCCAATGCATGCAGACTGTGGTTCAGAAGGCCCAGTTAGCAAACAGGTGGACACCTGTTTTATTACAAAAGAATGTATAGGGGTTTTTTTTTAAAAAAAACCAAACCAACCACACAAAAAAACCCCAAACAAAAATCAAACATCTCTGCAACTAAATCTGGGTTTTTTAAATCCAGGATTTAACTGCATACTTCCATTAGTTTGGCACCATAAACTGTGGTACATTTTAAACACTGACTGGCTAAAGTTGTCCTTGGTTTTGACCTTTTTGGTAGATCGAAAAGGTCATGATACATGCTTTGATACATGTTGAATATGATAAGTACTACTTCCAGGGAAAGTTAACCAAAAGTAATTTAAACAAAAAGTAATTTAAACACCAGCACCTGAGAATGCTTTACTGTAATTCGTGGCCACTAATTGCTCTGAAAGTCAGAAATAACTTTAACTGAAGTTACTTCAAGAGCAACTTGGCCAGTTTGTTCTTCATTGTTAATTCTAAATTGACTTTGATGTGCTGAGTAACAGGATCAGAGCTCATAAGCCTGCTAAATTGCTTAGTAAACATTAGCATACAGCAATTAAACAATTGTAATTTGTCAAAAGTGATCTCTTTGGGTGAAGAATTCCTTAGGCTGGTTCACTGTTACACTCAGTACATGCAGTACTGTGAGAATGCAGTATGTGGAAAGCATAATGGGAGTCAACTTCACTACTCCACATTTGCAAGAGGGGCTTCTCTGCTGTACTGCTGTATTGGAATATCCGGGCAATCTCTCTTTAGATCATCCCCAGAATCCTCAGTTGGGTGTAAGAAGATTAGACAAATGTCATGCTCTCAGAAGTAGCATTTCTATGTAAAATGAGATGAAAGAGCTAATTTGCCCCCCTAGGTTTGTGACTTTGGAAATTCCTTTCAGAAAAGGTTCCCAAAATGTACTTTTATGCAGATTGTTTTTTATCTTGCTGTTATGCATTTTATATAAACATGAACTGTTAACACTTGGAACTGTTGACTGGTTTTCTGAATATTATGTATGTTGCACAACAGTCCTCGAATGTTTAAAAACAAGTCTCTATGTGAAGAACATTTTTTTTCACTTGAGCTAGAGACAGAACCTATGGCCTACGCACAGGAGCTAGATTACACATGTACAGGTGTTTTAATATTATAGGTTAAATATTTAAAATTAGAATTGTCCTGTATAAATTTAAAATTTAGTAGCCAGGGTGGGAATATTTTGAATAACACTAACTTATTTTTTAAAAAAAGGCAAGATAGGACTTTGTGCAATGTATTTTTGTAAATGCTTTTAAAAATGTCTGATATTCTTTGCTGCCTCCAAACTGACAATAGGCTATTGAAATGTTTAAATAAAAGTATTAATTTTTGAAAGTGCATGTAATATTTGAAACAAATAAAGCTTCTTTTCTGTATATTTGATCACCTGCTTCAATGAGGCCATAAAGATAAGGCTATGACTGACTACCTCTTCCTGCACGGTTTTTCCCCGTGATTAAATCCAGTCTACCTCTTTCTTATCCTGCCCTCATTCCCTTCAGAAGAGATCAACGGCTGAGGAGTGGAGTGAGCAAGGCAGGGTCACAAGCCTTCCCCCTGCACTGATCAGTACAGCATGGACAGAGTTGGAACTTTGGCTTGTTTTTAAATTGTCTCCTCAGGCTTCCATTTTTTGTGGGGGGGTTGTTTTGTTGTGGGTTTTTATTATTTTTATTTTTTCTTGACGTCGGCGCTGCAACAGGGGAGCTTAAACACTGCCCCAGGCCCCAGCCTCGCGGAGTTTCTTCAATTCCTCCTTTGGTCCAGGGGCGGGCCCGACCCGGGCACCTCCTCCTTGGGTGGAGCTTTTTTACAAGCTCGTTGCTGTTTTTCTCCACTGCGGATGGGTTCTCCCAGCTGCCTGGGCCGCGCCCGGCCCCGCCGTTACCACCGGCGCCCTGTGACGCAGCGTGCCTCCGCGCAGCCGTGGCCGCCTGAACCTCGCAGGCCGCCGTTGGAGTGGGCGGAAGCCGGTCACTGAGGCGGGCCGCGCCGGGGCCGCGTGCGACTGCGCTCGGTCCCCGCCCTCCCTCCCCCTTCCCCTCCTCCGCGGCGATGGC
>JANHGL010004436.1:0-21370 GCA_024611195.1 Ceyx melanurus | reverse complement strand
TATTACTACTTGGACTTCTCTTTCAACTGGACTGTTTATAATTAAATACATTTCACTTTTCTACTTAGCACTGTTTTTGGGAATACTGCTAATCTGTTACATGCAGTGAGGATAACCTGTGTCTGTGTTAATTCATTGATCCTATGGCTATGTCTCAGATCTTAGAGTTTTGTTTTCATGGTGTACTTTGAAAGCAGCAGACACTTTCTTGATTACATGTATACCAAGACTGTTCTGAAGGGGCAAGAATTATCACTGTGCAGTGCTGCTTTAGGTTTGGAAGGTTTTGCCAAATGTTCAGTACAACACCTTCCCCTGCTCCAAAAGTCTTAATCAGCAGTGTGAAGCAGGAGTGACATGCTAATTTCAGGACTAAGGTGTTAGACTGGTAGCAAAGCATAATCTTAATCCTGTCTCATCCAGTGCTGTGACTAAATGACTTAAAGTGTCTGTCATCTTTTCACCTACCTACCTGAAAGGTGAAATGAAGCCTTCCCTGGACAGCCAAGTGCTGGGGCTCTGAGCTGTTTCCACATGATGTTGCCTTTATGAAAAATGGTCTGAGTGGATCTGTTTATGCTCCTTGAATGTAGGGATGGCCAGTGGCTCAGCAGTGGCTCTTGGAGGAAGGGGTTCCCTTGGGACTGGGCTAGCAGGGGTGTTGAATATTTTGGTGGAAGTTTCCAAAGAAGTTTTGAAATTTGGTTTGGTTTGTTGGTTTCTTTTAAACAAACAATTTTTTTCCTGCTCATGGAAATATGACTTGAAATTGTCCAGCCAGTAACTTTGATGTGAAAAAGTAGTGACTCTGGGGAAAAAAAAATCATCTGCTTACTTTTTGAAAAGAAAAAAGAAAATTTATTGGTGGAGACCTTTTATGTTTACTGGATAACTTTTTTTACAGTTTGTGAGGTGCTTACATGAGTGTCACCAATTTACATAATGAATATCATTTTTAAGGTCGAGAGCAGGCTGAACTGACTGGGCACAGGCTGGCCAGTTTGGGATTAAAATTTGATCAGATTATCCACTCCTCAATGACCAGAGCAACTGAAACTACTGAAATTATAAGCAAACATCTCCCAGGTGAGTGACATCCCTTCATTTTTTATAGTCTTATGATGCTTAGAACTGCTCCCAGTAGAATTTTAAGCTTGTCCTTAAGGAAGAGCTGTTCTTTAGCCAGTTTCTAGTACTGTCTCAATAGGTCTATGTCTATAAATAAACTAACAACCCTAATGCTGCTTGTTTCCTGACCATCTTTAAAAATGCCAGGGGAATCAGCCCCTCTGACTGGCTGCACAGAACTCTGCTAGCTGCTCTTCACTTACTCTTGTCAGGCAAAGAAAGACCATTGCAGGTCATTAGGGTTGGTCTGAAAACCAACAAAACCACCTCCCTGACCCTGCACCCCAACCAATCAAAAAAAACCCCACCTAAAACCATCTTTCCTTCCTCAGAGCAAGAGATGAAAACATTAATGTAAATATTAAATATAAAAGGTGTTAACACTGACCTGCATTTGCATTCATTAGCAGTACACATCAACTGACACACAGCTTCAAATCCTTGCAAGGGTGATTATTCTAAGTGCAGCAGACTGGGAAGACTCAACCTGCTGTTCCAGGCTGCTCTGGGGGCTCACACCCTTTGATAGGAAGTGTGGGGACTAAAATGGGGGTGGTGAGGATGACTACCCTGAATAAAAATTGTGAAAAATCTACTGATTATAGAGTTGTGACACGTGAAGTAAAATCTCCTTTTTGAATGTGTTTAATATTTCAGGAGTCAAAAAAATAAGTACTGATCTGCTGAGAGAGGGAGCACCTATAGAACCAGACCCTCCTGTCTCTCACTGGAAACCAGAAGCTGTGGTAACTTTTTACTTAAAGTTGCGGGTTTTTTTCTTCTTTTTATGTTTCTGGGGTTGATTTGTTTGGGATTTTTTTTGTGGTTTTTTTTTTTGTTTGCTTTTTTTTTTTTTTTAATATACTTTGTATTACCTGTAGTAATAACTTGTTGATGCTTTTCATCACAGACCTTAGATAGCTGCATGCTCTTCCCTTCCCCAGTAAGTGTGCAGCACAGTTCACTCAGAATCCTGAAGTGTTAGTGGAGCCCTGGGCACGTGCCCCGCGAAGCCGCGGGTGCTGGCGCAGCCCCTCCGCAGGCGCAGGCGGCGGCTCCACTCTGCTCCCTGTGTCCCCAGCAGTACTACGAGGATGGCGCTCGGATCGAGGCCGCTTTCCGGAACTTCATCCACCGCGCGGACGCGAAGCAGGAGGAGGACAGCTACGAGATCTTCGTCTGCCACGCCAACGTCATCCGCTACATCGTCTGCAGGTGCGTCCCGGGCGCCGTGGTTCTGTGACGTGATGCTGGCTGAGCTGAGCCACTGGCTGTGTGGAAGGTGCCTGCTCGGTAGCAGCTGCTTCTGCAGCTTCATCACAGGTTGGATTTCACAGTGCAGAACATGTTTTAAAATTAGAACACATTTGATTCTAAGGTGAAAATGGTTAAATTGATGAGACTTGAAACCCTTTTGTTGGTCTGAACAGTCTCTTTAGTACTGTGTGCTTCTGCTTCCCAGAGGACAATGGCTGTGTGGAGTGTTGGAAAAAGCAAGTAAGAGCATTCGACTGGATGTGTCTTTTTGAGGCGATGTGAATTTTATGTTGCATAATGAAAAAACGGATTTAGTTTTGTGAATTCTTTACTAATGGAAATGGTTTTGTTCAAGTTGTACGAGTGAGTTTTTGCAGCTACATCCAGCATTGGATTAGAGGAGAAAGTGGATCTTTCCAATGTCAAGGTTGTTCCCAAAGGAGATAGCAATTCTGGATCTTTGCCTGTCTCTATCCAGTCAGCTGAGTTGTTTTTATTCCTATTCCCTATCTACAAAGCACTGTCTGTAAGTTAATTTGTCTTGATCAGGACAGATGTGATTAAACTTTAATCTGATCAATACCTACAGCAATTACAGTTAGCTTTATTTAGCTGAGCTAGTTAAATGCCAGCCTGTCTGCTCCCTGGGCTGCTTTAGAGCTCCTCAGAATTGCTATACTTAAAACTATTGATCTGGTAAACAGAATATTCATTCCTATGCCAGAAGAGATTGTCTTACTGCTAGCAAGGCTTCTCAAATACTTTTATGCTTTTTTTCTTGCTGTTTTGTCTCTTTTTAAATTCTCTTCTGTGCCTTCCATCCCAGACTCGCTGATACCACAACTGAACACAGTCCATGTAGCATTCCCCTGTAGCCCTTAATTTCTTAGCCTTTCTGAAAACTTAGGTTTCAAGCAGTGGTGCTGTTTCTACAAAAAACACAAGGTATTTTTTCTTGCCACTTCTGGTAAACAAAGTGGCTGATGGCAGGTACTTCTGGCAAGTTTCTTCCATAGGCACAGGCAGGCAATGAGAATGACTGACTGACTCCCTTCTTAGCACTTCTCTGCTGTTTTAATATACCTACCCCGTTGGGAAGTTGCTGATAGTGTGCACAAGTGTGCTGTTTGCCACTTCTGCCTTTGGGCTGTAGAGGGGGCTGGCAAGGGGGAAGGGGATGAGCCATCTTCTTCACCTGTCCTCAGCTGCACAGGGTTCTGTGGTGCTGCAGTGGGTTCCGTGACCAACTTGAGTTGCTCAGAGTGCTCCCAGCAACCTGCCTACATTAGTGCCTCTACCTTCTGTCCCTTTGAATTAATCCTGTCTACAATAATCGTGCCCATCTGCTGGACTTTGCTTATGCAAGTGCATTGTTGGCACTGGGCCAGTTATAAATGCTGCTTTTTCTTACCAATTGCACGAGAAAAATGTTCCTTTCCAGGGCTCGCTGTCTGTGGGAGCATTTGCATACAAACTGCAGAATAACCTGGAATTGTCTTTTTTTTTCCCCCACCTCATCTGGAACAGAGGGTGATGCTGAGGGCATCTTAATACAACTGCTTCCAAGCTAACACTACACCTCCTTGATGTATTTTTCCTCTCAACCAGAGCATTGCAGTTTCCCCCGGAAGGCTGGCTGCGAATGTCCCTCAACAACGGCAGCATCACGCACCTGGTGATCCGGCCCAACGGGCGGGTGGCGCTGCGGGCGCTGGGCGACACGGGCTTCATGCCTCCGGAGAAGATCACGCGCACCTGACGGCCAGGGAGGGGCCTCGGCTGCCGCTGCTGGTCTCTGCACCGGTGCGCCCGGCCATGGTACCGCTGGGGTCTGCTGCGCTGGGGTGTGATCCCGTCTGAAACATGTTCTTTAGCCTCCTGCCTCCTCCATATCCGCTCATATCTGCCTTTCAGCACGGACAGGACAACCTCTGAGCTTGGAGCTGTCCCGATCACAAAAGCTGAGCTGTGGATACAGAGACTGAATGTCTGTGTGCTCAGTGGTTGCAAGAGCACTGACTTCCCCCATCCCAGGACTTTCTATAACCAAAGCTTGCTCTTGTGGGTATTTTTGTTGTGCAGGAAAACAGTTGGTTTGGGAACTGGAAGGAACAGCCTTGTATCCCACTGCAGCTGAAACTGAAGAGCCAGCTTGTTTCAAGCCCTGCAGAAGTGACATGCAGGGTATTCTGGTGTTCAAAAGACAGAGGGATAAGCCTTAGGTTTTGTAAGCTGCTGAGCTTGCGTTTATGTTTGTGTCATTGTTTCCTTGTGCCCCTAAAAGCTCATGTAAACTGTGCCTGGAGGTTGTAAGCATAAAGCAAAGGGTAAAAAAAACCCAACCCATATGCCTCAGAGCCGTGGTGCTAGAATTAACTGCTGCTTATACCAAGTGTTCCTCCATCCTCAGGAAGTACTTTTAAGTTGTTCTGAACAATGCTTTTCAATCTTGTAAAGCCTTTAATTGAAACTTGGTCTGGAGCAGGACTTAGGGATGAGCTTGTAGAAGTAAGATGGAAGGAAAGCAGTGATGTCTGCAAGTGTTTCTATTTGCTAACTTAGCATTTTTGTGCTTTCTCCCCTTGGTTATTGCTGATGCATTTCTTTCTGAGTAATCACCACTGAGTTCAAGGCAGTGATAATTCAGGTCAGAGGTTCTGCACTATTGGAGCAAACTGCTGCTTAAAACTACTGTTGCCAAAAAACTACCTGTGGAGTGGCTTTTCTAGGCCAAGTACATAGCACAGACAGCAAGCAGAATGCTTGAAGTGGTGCCTGGCTACAGCTCTGACAGTGCTGGACTTGCTGAAGAAAAAACACAAGTGGCCAAGAACTAGGTTTAATTTTTGAGGGGTGAGCCCAGAAGCATTTCATCTTGAGGTGGTTTGCTGGGCACTCAAACTGGTGTACAACTTGGCTCACAAAATAGCTGGAATGTTGCAAGAACATCACCATATACAGTCTGCCTTGGTGGTAGAGCACATGCTGTAGGACAGCAAACCACTCATGTGACACATTCTCTTCTATGGAGAATGCTGATGAGACCCTGAGGTCTCTCCTGCCAGAGCTGTGTGAAGCCTGATCATGGCACACACCCTAGGAGGCAGGGTGGAATGGCTGACACTGGATTGCTACAGTAGGGCTGAGGAAACTGAGGCTAGTAGGGAACAAAACATCATCATCAATGCAAGATGTGGGGGCAAGAGGAAAACATGATTTATCTCTCATTGATGCAATGAGAATAATTTATCAGTTTTTGTCTATTTTTAAAAGTTTTGAATAAAATAACTGGTCTTTCTTTCTTGTCTCTTCAGTTGAGTAGCTGTGTGACTGTCTCCGTGGCAGGTTGGGCTGCAGGGCTGTGTAGGGAGGCGTGTTTCTGCCAGCTGAGCAGCATCTCTGAGGCAACAGTTATTTACCAGCTTTGTCTTCTTAACTCCAAACAGTGACATGTAAACTTGTAACAGCAGCTGTCCCCGCGTGAAGGGCCACCAGCTGCAGGAGGGGTGCAAGCCCTGCTGCCTCTCAGGGCTGCCAGTCTGCGGGTGAGCCAGGGGCTGTGCCACCTACCCTGTGGAACAGGAGCAGCCAAGCCAGTGAGGTGAGAACTGTGCATTTTTTATTGGCGTGTGCATACAGTCCCTCTTACATACAAACCCTTCTGCCCACCCCACCAGTAAGTAGGTTCTTGGTGGGCAGCCAGAGGCCTGACCACACCTCTTTGCAGTGTACAGATATCAACAGTTTCAGTGGCATTTAACTTGGGGAGATAATTCAATTTAAAGTATATAATTTTTACAGTATTCTATTTCCCATCTGAAACATTTTGAGACTAAGTCTTCAGTGGCCTAAGCCCCTGTCCCTGTGCACACAGAAGCTGGATGGAGTAGTGTTAGTAAGGCCTGGGCCAATGAGCCAAGTGCCATGTCCTAGCATCAACCCAGCTCCTTATCACTGTGCTCCACACACTAAAGATCCAGTGTGACACTTGCAGCTGCTCGTTTTTTAATAGACAGTGGGGTAACTATTTTTAATGTGACACTTGGCTAACAGAAAAACCCCACATAAAACCAAACTGTTGCACCTTTAAAAGTGAACGTAGCCAAGAAAACAGTATTTAAGCAAAGTGTCTCCACAGGCTCAGTGTGAAGAGCTTCACAATCCCAAATGACAAAACTGCTACATAATTATTTTTTTTTTAATAGCTGAAGTAAATATATTGTTAGAAAAATGACCTCTTAAGATGCAGTACAGCTGGACTGATGCACATTATGTAACAGGTTAAAGAAATGAACCAGAGTTACAAAGTGAAAGGCAAGGGTTTGGTGGGGGTGAGTTGGAGGGGAATGTGTGTGTCTTGTCTACATGTACATACCAGTAATATACAGATAAAGAATTAAAAAAGAAAGCAAAGTATAACAAAGGTAAAAAGGACAAAGTCCTAGAGTGTTGGTACCGGGCTCCTGGCTCTGTAACAAATTTAACAGAAGGGCAATGTCACCTATGATGGCTCCAGAAGGCCCAGGATGGAGAACAGCAGCTCCACACACAATTTACCACAGGCATTTGGTTTTAATGTGGTATCAGGCCATTGCTCAGCCTTTGAGTAATTACTCCAAAGTGACCAAAGTACCATTTACATTAAATTATTTAAAATACCCCAGCCTGACCCAAATAAAAAAACAAAACAAACCTCCAAACCCTTTAAAGTAAAACTAGGGATTTGGGACCTAAAAAAGTCGAGACCATGGAGACTGCTGCATCAAAAAAACAGACCAAAAAAAAACCCCAATGAGAAAAGTCAGTTACCATACTTGGTACCACAGCAGGGTGGTTGGTGGTTGTTTTTTAAAGGCCTCTTACATAATGACCCCCACCCCTGCCTCCCTCCCCAGCTGTCTGGCTGGAGCATCACTGAGTGACAGTCATTTGCTAAAGTAGCTCTTTCCAGTGCCCAGCTCACTGGAAACAGGCTTCTCTCTGAAGAAAGAGCTGAATAAGCCTCTTTATGGAGTCATGTTTACAGTCCCTGCTCTCCTGCAGCGGAGCTGGCGCAGCAAAGAGACCTGGAGAGAGAGAGAGACTCAAATCTGTTCAGAAAGCCCCAAAGAAAAACTATTTCAAGTGCCCATAGTTAAGTGGATACCACTTCTGCTTTAAACTTCTAAAACAAGAATTTAATTAAAAAAAAAATATGTTACAGAAGGCACTATTAAGCCTGAAAAATCATTAAGTGCAAGTTTAGGTTTGTACCAAATGATAAAGGTGTTGCAGGGTGTACAGGGTGTGTACGAACAGTCGCTGCCGTGTGCAACAGCCAGCAAACCTGCAGCAGCTGGGGGGAGATCTGCAGGGGGCAAAGGGCCAGGCTGCCCTTGCTCTGCACCAGCCTGCCTATGCCTAGAGGGGGTCTGGCCCAAGGAAGGTCTGTGGACACTGGTGAATCCAAATCCACCCCTTCAGACCAGCACAGCCTTGGCAGATTGTTTTCTGTAGGGATTTCTATGTAACAATCACCAGGTTTGTCTCTTAACTGGAGAGCTATCAACACTAGAGCTCTGCTGCTGGAACCCTCTGTTCAGCAGCATTACAGCTATTCAGCTTGAAGGAACACTCTTGAGTTTTGAAAAGCATCTTCAATCTCAGCAGCAGGCTGTCAAAACAAGTCACTTGTTCAGAAGGCCAAAGAATATAATCAGTGACTGCTGTAACAAAAACTCACTGCCACATCAAGATTAGATACACTCATAAAAGCTGAGATCTCAAGAATAATTTTTTAGTGTCCTTCCTCTCTCTTTACAGTTTGGAAATAAGGAGCCATACCCCAGGTCACTGGCTATCTACACTATTACACACTAGACCATTGAGGTTTGTTGCTGGTAAACTTGCTGAAATTATTGCTGATGTGCTTTTTGTGTAATTACTATTAAAATCTTCTAATGTTAAAAGCTTTTGTGGGGAAAAAAATCAGCTTATTTTTAGATTTATTTTTTTTAATCTTCAAACTAACATTTAAAGGAATACCAGTAATTTCTAAAGTGTCCCTTTACTAGAACAGTCAGTCTATCAGGGTGTTTCTAACAGCCTCAGCACAAGCAAAGACTCAAGGCTTTGGTGTAACTAAGTGCATACACAAGCACACACACCTATACCTAAGGGTGTGCATCTCAATTGTCTAGAGCCCACTGCTGGCTACAACCCTTACTCTGTGCACAGCACTGCACAGTCATGCTCAGCACTGCAAAGCTCTCCCCACCCAGGCTTTGTTCTGGGCTTTTCACGCTGAGCATTCCCCCTGCAAGTGGAAGAACATTTTACCTCTTGCCATCACCTTCCTCTCATTCAGATTTCTGCTGATGGGTGATGTGCTTCCTCTAGACTATCCAAGCAAAAGAAATGCAGCTGAGGGCTCGTGGGTTCATTGCAACAATAACTGGTGACAGCACAATACCACTGGCTCTAAGGAAGGGTTCAGCTCATTGATTTACTGGCAACAACAGGTAATTCAGAGCTACTGGACAACTGCACTGACTCACTAACTCCTTGCATATCACCAGTAATCTATCTCCTATATGGCATAAAGACATAGATTCTTTTTTTTTTCTTTTAATATATTGTTGTCCTCAATTGAGGAAAAATAAATAACCAAGTACAAACCTCATGTCACATTAGTAACATTTGTAGTTTTTTTCCTCCACTCTAAAAATGAAAATATAATTGGAGTCCCAGGAAGATGACTCATATTTTAGTGGCCAGGAGGCTCTGGAAAATAGCGCAGCTTGAGCAAGGCCTGGTTGACACAAGCTGGGTTGTAGCGCCCAGGACTCCCAGGATCTGCAGAGAACAGGGCAGTGTTGCCATATTTTCTTGGACTTCCCATTATGGGGCTATGTCTTCCTGAATTAGGGTACACTGGAGCACCTGGAAGGGCAGTGGCGATGGCTTGGGACTTAAATCTTGCCTTCAGTGCTGGACTTGGCCAACTGAAAGAAACAAAAGGTCATTTAGGATTTTATTAGCAGTGCTACTCAGCACCACTTGTAGATCTTAGACATAATGTACCAGCAGAGAAAAACCATCACTCTCAAGAGACAGGCCTGAGAAACAGCAACAGTGCAGCATGTGACATGTAGCTATGCTGCCTATCAGTGAGATGGCATCTGCTCCAAAATGGCCATTGAGAAAGGAAATGGTGCTTGTGAATTGCTGGGCAATTTTAGTCCAACAGCCCCACTGGATTACAGCAAACACACTGCAAGCCAAAGAGACTTTATATGGGTTTGGTTTTTTTTAAAGTAAATAAATAAATCCCATCTGCCCAACACGGGTAGATAAGCAGGCACACCACTTACCAAACCCCTCCTTCTGACAGCCCTACTGATACCTGTAGCATTAGGCCTGATTTCTGCATCCCAACTCGTGCACAAAGTGATCTGCTGTGTCACTGCCCTGCTCCTGGCACAGGCAGCACTGCAGAGCCATGGAGGCGGCCAGAACAAGCCTTGGCACTGACAACAGTTACACTGATTGTTTTCCTTATGTGCATTACACCCGAACACCTGTGTAACATTTTAGCACCTTAGAAGAACACCTTGGACCTTTGAGACAATACAGGAAGGATGAAAACTGCCAATGGCAATCAGCCTGTTTCTTTTCAAAAATTAACCACAAAAATCAGAGGATGAGAGAATGTGACTTGAAAAGTGAAGTGGTACAAGGACACCACAGTAACCGGCTACAGGAAAGTATTTCCCTGTTTCTACTCCCAATTTATCCACAGAAAAATCTTGAGGGTCATGCTTCTTCCTAAAACTGCTTGATGGCTTTATCTCAGTGCACCACTTGAAACAGACACCAAGTCTGTTTCTTTCCCAGTGCTCAGCACTGGGCAGCATCCCTCCTTCCACTTGCACTACTTCCAGCCCTGTTGGTTCCACTCATTCCTCAACACTCCTCCTACCCCATCATGGTTAATTTCAGAGAGTGGCATTTCTCAGCTGCTGGTTCCCAGCTCACTACAAAGTTTTTTGTGGCCAAATAAGCCAGTCAGTTATAGTCTTAAAACTCCTGCAAGCTCTTAACACAAGCTTTGAAGGATCTGTCTTCAAAGCCTGTTTTGAAGGGACTGGAACATCTCTCATGAGGAAAGGCCAAGAGCCTGGGGCTGCTCAGTCTGGAGAAGACTGAGGGGATCTTACAAATGTTTACAAATATCTTAAGTGTGGGTGTGAAGTAGAAGGGGCCAGTCCCTTTCAGTTGGGCCCTGTGACAGGACAAGAAGTAATGATCACAGACTGGAATAACAAAGTTCATCACTACCTGATGAATTTCTTTCCTGCGAGGGTGACAGAGCTCTGGACCGGGCAGCTCAGAGAGCTTGTGGACTCTCCTCTACAGCCTTTCAAAACCCATCTGGATCTGTTCCTGTGTGACATGCCCCGGGTGACCCTGCTCTGGTAGGGGGGGTTGGACTCAATGGTCTCCAGAGGTCCCTTCCAACCCCCACCATTCCGTGATTCTGCACTTGAGGAAATGGAGACATTTGCCAAATGGAAAACACTTAAGCTCTCAGAATCTTTTTTTTCTGTCAGATTTGCCCATATAGATACATTGCAGTTATTTGGAGCTGCAGTAATGGGAGGACTCTGACTCCAGCACCAGTAAATCTTAACTATCAGACACCAGCCAGAAAGCCATGGCAGATCAGTTCATAAGCACACCAGTAGCTAATGCAGTTCAACACATTGTCCTTTTGTGAGCAACAAGGCCTGAAATTCCAGCTATTCAAGTTGTTCTGCAGCTGACCTGATAAAAACTGTATTTCAACTCATGTGACTGAATTTACATAAATACCTTTGCCTGTCAGATGAAGAGTAAGACTGCACTGCATGCTTCCATTTGTAAACAAGTGGGTATTTCTGTGGATCAATCTCTGCTGCCTCTATAGCTGCTAATACATCGCCATCCAGCTTTGAGGGCTGCTCCCTAGAATATAAACAGAACTAGGTGAGAACTATGTACTTGTTCAGGCAATAAAACATCCCAATTATTTATATGAGCAAACAAATTGTCCATTCTCCTTTATAGCTTTTCTGTGAACCTTCTCCATCAAGCCACACATAGAACACTGTGTAACAATGAACAGTTACTTAATCAAATAAAAGTTCTGAAAATTTAATCTTGAGGACATCCCACTAGTGTAGTAAACATGTTATCTTCAATTGGGCTCCTGAAGTCACAAGCCTGTCAGATGAACGGTAAACAGCAAAGTCAACTGAAACCCACTTGGAAACCAAGACTTTCTTCCTTCCTTTGCAGTGAGTGTGCAGGTAACTGGTTGCAAGAGCAACTGCACAGCTACTGCCCAAGCACTGGAGCACTTTAGGATGCCACTCAAGGCTGCCTGCAACTAGTGCTGCTTCATATCATATCACCTCAACCCCACTGTCAACCTCACTGCAACAGGCTGCCCAGAGAGGTTGTGGAGTCTCCTTCTCTATAGACTTTCAGAATCTACCCAGATGTGTTCCTCTGAGAGTACAGTG
Organism: Ceyx melanurus; assembly: GCA_024611195.1. Taxonomy (NCBI): domain Eukaryota; kingdom Metazoa; phylum Chordata; class Aves; order Coraciiformes; family Alcedinidae; genus Ceyx; species Ceyx melanurus. Next base: position 9,440 of record JANHGL010004436.1, on the reverse strand, counting down.
GTAGTACAGAAAGCATCTTGGTTTGCATACACAAATCAAAGGACAGGTAAATGTTAAAGACAACTTACCCAAGCAGGAATAACTTCTTCGAATTGTCATTTGTGGGTGAAGCCTTGAAAGGACATTTCCGTGAAGAAAGCTCTGGATGATGTTGTGCCTCATTAGTCTGAATTCCAGATTCCTTGGACAGTCTCTCCTTTTCTGAGGGTGTTTTGTGTTCTGTCCTTAACTTGGTCTCTCCATGTTTACCTGTACTGCTTGGCTCAGAAGAACCTGCCAGGGAAACTGCATAGCAGGTCTTATCCAGATGGTCCCTGGATGTTCTCACCTGACTTGCTCCTTCAGCCAGAATTCTCTCTGTTTTTTCAGTGATTTTATTTGATTTTCCTGCAGCCTCCTGTTCTTGGAATGACAGGCTTTCAAATTCTGACATTAAATTGCAAACGGGTGGTACAGGACACTCCTCTCCATCATGCAGATGCTTTCTGTCACTGAGTATCCTTTCACTGGACACAGGATTACAAAATCCATTCTTGCTGGAAGAAGCCACCTTTTCATAGTGCCTGGGGTGCTCTGTAGTTTCAATGAAGTTTGCTGTATGCTCCATTGACAAGATATCACACTTGACATCTGCAAGGGCATCAATGGTAGGTTCTTTGGACACAATAGGCTGGCTGATATTTCGTGCTGCATTTTGTCTGTTTTTAATTTCTTCTAAGCTCATATCATCCTCATCATCATCCAAAAATGCTCCAACAGAAATAGAATTGCAGCACTTCTTACTCTTGCCTGTAAACAATTTTAGTAACAGCAATAAGCCTTTCAACAGAGCACCAGTGAAATAAACAATACACAATGCCTTTTCTACTTATTCAAACCCTCTCCAGTATTCTTTATGCAACACCATGAACTAACCTAACGAAAGCTACAAATGCAAAATGGCAACATTACATGTGTAATATTTTAGGTTTTTTTTTCAGATAACCTCTAATATTCTAGTCATCTGAGAGCTGTATTTTCTACACCCCTCATTTTGATCGTTAACCAGCAACAAAGGATAAAGTCAGGATAAAGCAGAATAGGGCAGGAAAATGTTACTAATATTGAATAGTTGACTTTTCATCTCTTAAGCACAAAGGCTTAAGACTAGGCCAACATCCACCCTTCAGGGTATTGTCAGACCAGGGTTATCCCAGCACCAGAGCCCTCCAGATCTATCATCACACAGGAGAGGAGGAAGGAGGAGTACAAAGATGTGGGAAGAGTGTGTGCCTCCCATACACGCACAGCAAGCAGTGGTCTAAGAAGGTATAAAAGCTTTCCTGGATTTTGTTCAGTGTCTCTTTCACCCTCAACTATAAAGAATTATTATTCTTTTTTAAGAATTTATTTATTCTGAATCTGTGGATTACAAAACTCTGTATTCTAAGATGAATTCCCAAATGCTGTGTCTGAAAATATACTGAAGATAGATGTTGTCTTACAGGAACTTACTCTGGGGGCTACAATAAAAAAAAGTACTTCTTATGAAAGATAATAAACATCTAATGAGGTCTGTTCTAATACTCCTGTAATCAGTGTTGTGTTCTTTTTTTGGTACTGTAATCAGACTGTTTGGATAACAGATTAATAATAGCAATCACAACAGGAACTACATCCCCTGGGTACCAAGGTTTTTCTCTCCCTCTTCTCCCTAGATACCACCTGTTGTTTGCAGCATTTGCCCTTTTCTTACCAGGAGGATGTGGAGTTCTGTATCTGTTGCAGGTTTCATTTTCCCCTGTTTCTTGCTGAGCCTTTTCGCTCATTTCCTGATGACTCAGGTACTCTTCTAATTTTCGCAGCCCCTCCTGGGAAGACAGATCAACAAAACAGCCCAGAAATTCCCAGTATTCAACCCACGGGAACCCCAGTTCATGAGCTAACTCCCTGCAATAAATAAAATAAAACGGATCATTTGTGAAGACATATTCATTTGACAGTTTTTCTGAACACATTTTCATCAGCTATCAATAGGAATATCAAAAAATGCAACTAGGCAACACAATTCTGCAACAATCAACAGTCTGCAAAAGCAAAATACACATCCTTAGCAAACATAGCATCATCTAATCTTTTCCAGACTATTTTTTAATGAACTATTCTTACAGTTAGCACCAAAAATATTGCTATTTTTAAGATACTGTATCTAGACCTCAGACAGAATTCTCACTGGTGGAGGCATAATTTGAATAATCTGACTCAATAGCTTTTTCTATTTGGGAATGGGAGAGGTAGAATGTAGTGAGGGGTTAATTCAAAGAAAGAAATCTAATCAGCTTTTGACACAGTATGCTTTTTGCATATATTGCTGACAAGTTATTTTAAAAGAAAGGACACACCACAACACAGCTATTTACATAGCAGAACATTTGTGTTAGGATCTCTTAATTCTGCTGTCTTTTTAACAGTCCCTCAATTTTACAGGAAAGTAGGCTATGTGTAAGTTTAGATCTTCTTACAAATTAGGCAAGTAAATGTCTGAGAAGCATTCTATACATACCATCAATAGTAGATAAAATACTTTTTTCATTTCCAAAGCTAAGAAAGCTGACTCTCACATTTTTAGCTTTTTTTTTTTTGCACAAAAATACAGTGAAAAATCCAACTACAAATATACTTCATAAATATTTTTGCCAGTATCTTTTGCCCTAAGATATTTTTCAGTAAGAACTGTACTCTCAGTACAAGTCTTTTGCTTTTATTTGCTCTGTCTTGTTAATTTTTTATACTGATTCTCTTTTAGATACCTTCCAACTCTTTCAACACCTCTCTCCAGGTCAGATTTCCTGACATTGTGGAAGAAGCCAGCTCTCTCTCTTGGAGGAGTCTTCCAAAGTCTGCGAAATTCTTCAGCCTTGAAAAAAACAGAAACCATTCTTAAGACCTGCTCCCCACAATATGAAGCTAACTCAGTGCTGGCTAAATGTCTACCTCTAGCTCTAGAAGACATTTAGCTGTTTGTTGTCTCCATGTACACAGCTCAAGTTCTGCACAAGTATTGCTCAACTCTAGCTATAAAGTATCTCATATTGCATCATAAGCTAGTCCTCCCAGTGTTACTGGTTGTTGCTCAACTCCAGCTATAAAGAATCTTGTATTGAATCTTAAGTTAGTCCTCCCAGTATTACTGGTTATTGCTCAACTCCAGCTATAAAGAATCTCACAATGGACTTAGTCATCTCAATATGACTGGTCAGCTGTTCCATGTAGAAAAAATATTGTTACTTCAACAAGCACAAGTGATTCTAACATCCACTGTTACCTGGTAGAAATGAGATAAAGATATAGTTAAGGGTTTTTTTTAACCAATTTATAGGCACATTGATAAGCTTTGTTTCAGATCAGAAAGTCAGAGCAGTTATCTGTGAAGCAATGAAAGTTTGTCTAAGAGCCTCTACTGGAAAAAGAAAAGAACCATTTTATTTTGACAGAACTTCACTCTTCTTATTTATACCACACGTTTCTATGTTTTCAGCAATAAAAACTATACAGAAATTTATGTGCCTTTCCTTCTCTGTGGAAGAAGGAATAAGCAAAAGAGAGCCACAATCTGTAACAGCAGCAAGCTACACCACACAATGAACTGTGGGTGGATCTACTAATGGTTCTTTTATCACAATTAAAAAAAAAAAAAAAAAAGGGAAAAAAGTAGGCATTAGAATCAGATGAAGTTCTCTCCTTACCTTTGAGGGGCTCATGGGGCCTGCAAAAGCTCTTATTGACAACACTGGATCTTTGGGGCTACCAGTGTATTTAGATAAAGTTCTTTGGGGGCTCTCATCTGTCTGATCAGGTGACCATGGTGCACCAATTACAGGAGCTGAGGAATTGTCTTCTGCTCTGAGGAGTGGTACATAGTATTGACCTCAAATAAAGAACACAAAGCTTTCTTAAGCAGTTTGTTACATTAGCCTGCTGCTGCTTTCCAGAGCATCAATGCACCCCTATACTTAGCCATCTGACTTCATTAGCAAAACTACTTGTAAATCAAACTCCCTGTTTCAATGTCTATTGCCTGCTCAAAGGCTTCCTTCTGTCTCAATTACAACAAGACCTGCTTTCATACATATATCCCTTCCTTATGGATCTTCCAACAAATTTCAAAGCTTTCTTTTGCAAATGCCTAAACTCACATGTGACAAAACAGTGAAAAGTTCTATGTCAAACAAATTACATGACTCCCCAGCATGACAAATAAATCTCTTGATCTGTAAAGATCTTTTGTTTGCTTTCAGATTAAACTTTCTGCTTCAGGCTTGCTGAATAAAATAAGGACCATGCCTACATCACAGAGCTGTGAGAATAACCTTGTAATCCATACAGTAGGAGTTCTGACCATGTAATTTAAAAGACAAAAAGTTTCTGTTCCTTGCCAATTTCAGTGTTTCCCTCTGGTCTTCACAGCATTGTTCAATGGCATCATTTTAGAACAGGAATGCTACAGAAAGCAATCAGAACAGGAGACAGCAAAGCCACAACACAGGCCTGATATAGTGTAAAACTGAATACAGACCTTTCAAGTACTCTCTTAGTTTTTCTTTGAGTTCTGCAGATTTATTCTTGCTTCTCTCACACACTACCTGTTAATATAATTTTAGTTGTTAGTAGAGCACATCAATCCCAAATTGATTGCAATGTGTCTTCTTTTTGAACAGTCACATTATTGGCCTCTACCCATCTCATCCAGTACTTTTAATTCACAGTAGAACAACGCACTAAAATACTGTAAAGAAAAGGCAGTGAATCCCAAAATCTACAATACCCCAGATGCAATCAACATAAAATATCTGTAATGTATCAAACATTTATATTCTAATCATGACGCTAGTATCTTACTACAAGCCCCTTAGCTACAGTAGTTAGTAAATGTTTGAACTTGAAAAACAGTGACATCTCCCAAACAGTTTGGGGTTTGTTGTGGACATGGGGAGACTTACTTCTGCTGGAGTTTGATTGTATTTGTTTCTTGGATTTTTTACAATAGCTGGGTGTGAGGTAAGCACATTAACAACGTCCAAATTCCCAAACTTGCAGGCAAAATGCAATGGAGTATCAAATCCCTGTGGGGTGAAAGGGGGAAAATGAACATGCATTTGGAGACGTGATGAAGTCAATACCATGCATTTTATTTTGAGACTGGGAAAAGTAAATAAATTACTAATTATCAGGCATCTTAATAGATCTTTTCCCACCATACTGTAGAATAATGATTATTAAAACCAATAAAACTCATTCACAGGTTCTTTTTTTTTAAGCGTCCCCCTCTATTCTCCTTCCTTCTCCCTTACACATCCTTAACACCTTTGACTTGTTTCCAGAACAGTAAGACACTGGTGACATTCAACTCTTACCCCTTTATCTGGCGTATTGAGGTAAAGGTCAACTATGTACTGGACGCGGTTCTGCAGCATTGCCTCGTTGTCGTCGGGATACATAAGCCGCATGAACTCGGGATTTTCCAGAGTGTCCAGCAACAACTGGCAGATTCCAGGTTGATTCTCCTTAGCAGCAACGTGCATAACGTTGTACCTGCACCCTTCCTGGAAAGAGACAAACACTAGAGTGAGAAAACCTGAGCCTTCCTACACCCATGAACTGTGAAAATACAAAATTTCCCACACTGAGTTGTATAGTTTAGAAGGTTTATTAAGGTATCACATGGTAAAAGGAGATAGGAAATTCAGTGTATAAAAGTGGGCGTGCCCAGGCAAGCAGTGCTGTAGGAACACCTAGTTAGAGCCTAGGCACTTCCTTAAAATCATTCTATTTTAGAAGGACTGGACTGACTTGGAAGAGATCTACATCATATGGAGACAAGACTATTCTTTCACTAGTGGGTAAAGCTGTTCTTCCCCTAAGGATCTGCATACACGGGTTCTTTACTCCTGCCCTTTGGAGCAAAGCACCTCTCATCTGCAGTGGGTACCTGGCACGAGGCTTCCTGCCACGCTTCCTCAGCTTTCAGCTCTATCAGTGAGCACTGGGAAACGCTGCACTGGCAGAAACTTACTTCCACTGAAGGAAGATGGAAAGCAATATTCCTTCCAGTTACGTTTGCCAGGCTTCAAAGCTAAAGAACTAAAGCAGAACTGGGATTTATTTTTTTACCTGTACAACTGTTGGATTGTCTCCTGACCCAATCAGGTAGCGAGGGTTACTCCAGATCAGCTCTGAAAACAGGGCTGCATCTCCCTTCTCCACAGCCTTCCGCAGCTTCGCCGTCAGATCCTGGGTCCGTGGGCTTTTGTAACTGTTGGCTCTCTCCTTATTAGCAGTTTCAGTCTCAGGGGAGCATAAGCCATCTACCCAGACACAAGAACAGGTTTCTAGACACATTCTTTTCATTGATCACTGTTTTCATACCCAGAGCATGAAACTAAAATAGGTATTAACTCTGCATCGCTAATGTACAGGAGATGACATTTCAAAATACTATTCAGGAATAGGGATGGAGGAAGAATATAACTTAATCACCTTAATTATCGCCCTTTACTCTGCTCTTGTGAGACCCCACCTCAAATACTGCATCCAGTGTCCCCATTAGAAGAGGGACATAGATCTGTTGGAACAAGTCCAGAGGAGGGCCACAGAAGTAAAACCAGATTTGAACTATAAAATTAAAACATACTTTTTTATTGTCTGTTTCTAATTTATTTTACAGAGAAAAAACTGTAATTAAATTCTGGTTATTCACATAGCAATTGGTGGATAAGCTGCGATCTAACATTTTGTTAACAGCTTATTTTAAACACCACCACTCTAAAGGGACTTCAATTTATGAAGATGCTTCATCCTTTGATTTTTTTTTCTGTTATTAGCATATTGATTATGAAATTGTTAGTTCTCATAAAAAATTAACAGACTGTAAATTGCATCTACTGCACACAGATGAACATCTTCACCTACCTCTGTTAAATGATCCCATTTTCACTGGAGACAAACATAAAGAGGACTTGCTTGGAGAAGGGAAATAATCACAGATTCCTTTAGCAAATTTCTCAGCATCCTCTCTGTTTGAAAAAGCTTTAAAACGGGAACCCTTAATCATCTTAACAGCTTGGAGAGCTTCCTTTTTATCTTCATAAACATGTATTCTCTCTGCAACAAAGTACAATCACAGTGAAGTTATTTCAATAATCCCAGCTTTGTTCCTAGAAACAGATCACAAAATTCTGAGACTATCCTCCCAGGTTTGGTCTCAAACTGTTTCTGTACCAAACATGGCATAAGAATCAAAAGTCCTTTTACATTTTCTCTCTCAGAAACTGAGTAGAAGACTTTTACACACTCCAGCTAACATCAGGTGTTCCTATCACCTGCTATATAGAAAAAGGTTTATTTAGACATGATTGCAAAATGCTTATCATTGTAAATAAAGGAAATGAATATTTACCATTCCTTGCCAATATGTCATCATAAACTGGACACACACCATAGAAGAGTGGAGGATCTCTGGACAGTGTCTGAGTGCTAAGCTGTGAATCAACACATCCTGCTCCAGAGACTGGAGCTGAACAGTTCATGTGCATCACATCATCTTCCTCTGGAGGATTCAAACCTACACAGTACCCAAAGTCTGCCTCTTCAGAACCACTTCCATGACCATTGTGATGCACTGCTGTAGTTTTCAAAAGCTTTTGTGCTTCTGCCCAGCTACTGCCAGATGTGACATTTCCAGCAGCCTCCTCAGATCCTTTTTCCTCCAATGCTCCTTGCTGCTCCAATAATGCCTGAGCCAATTTTTTTTCAAAAATAAACCTAGTTGTTGAGGTAATGGGCCCACATTTCAGTCCTGCTTTTACTATTTCTTCTCTAAGCTCATCAGGGGTGAGCTGCTTCAGTCGGGATAATATTGCTTCCATTGTTATTTCAGCTGTAGGAAAGAAAAAAAAAGAAACTGTAAAGAACACCACAATTTCTTTTCTCCTGCTATTTAAATGCTGTTTTAAAACCAAGGGGAAAAGTGCCTCAATAATTTTTTTTTTTATTCTGAAGAGCTTATCACAGTTGCAGAGAAGGGAAAATATTTTTCAACTCAACACGCTAAAAACATCTTTAAGCCATCAGACTTGCACCAAGACTTGGAGTATTTACAGCCTACATTTTATTATTGTTTGACCATTTCTAATTTATTTTAGAGTGAAAATTCATTCCAGAATATTTATGCATTAAAATTTATGATAGGCTGAGAAATACCTGATTCCTGCCAAGAAAGTCACAATCTGTGTATGCAATGGAATACAAGAACAGGATGAGGAGTGAACCCCAGTAAGAGATTCTGGTTAGGCAGCACCTCCAGATAAAAGCACACCATTATTTCTACCATTTTTTAAGAATTTAGAGCTGACAAAAGTATAAAGCATAGTATGATGCAGCAACCAGGGGAGTCTGTCTCTGGCCATGATGCAAGGCTGGAACTATTTACACAACGTGTTGTTTCCCAGCTCCCGTTTGAGAGCAAACAGCCCCAGACAAGAAGAGATGAGCTTTCCAGATCTCCCTCTCCATCAGGAAAAAGCAGGAACTAGAAGATGTTCTCAATTTCCAAAGGAAGATCCTTCTCTCTGGTATATACTGCAAGTCCTTCCTGTAATCCACACTTATATCTACTACACTCATCAGCAAGAAGATACTAAAACCAACATGATGCCAATACAAACTTCTGGCTGTGAAAAACACACCTCAAAAATACAGGATTTGGGCAGCTCAAGAGCATAAGAAGTTTTAAAGTTATTTCATCAGATGGTAGCACTCATACATATACTGCCCCAAAGGCTGTGCCCTCTCCTGATGTACACTATTCAGAAAGGATAGTTCTGGGGTAGAAACAATGAGGCTGCTGTATTCCCTCAGCTTGCCTTCACTCCTTCCTCAACTTGACCCTTCCTCTGACACCTGCAATTTTATGGGTTAGACTGGTTTAGATAGGTGCATGTGGCATTTTTAGTACTGTATTTTCAACTCCAGCTTTCATCCATGGCTTATGAAACGTCCAAGGTTGCCAGAACATGCAGTGGCAGCTTTTCCACATGAATCGATTTGTATTTCTTCAATCTTGCTCTATTTGAAATAACACAACTCCTAGTCTTACTCCATCAGAGATAAATCAATCTCCCAGTATCATCTGTAATTTTAAGGTACATCTCCTCAAAAGCACATTTGTGGACACACACAGCAACACAAGAAACGCCTACAATTCATGAGCTCTCCTGCTTGAGGAACAGGGTGCACAAGCTGGACATGGGTCAGGACATGGGCAAGAACCTCTGCCTGGGAAACTATTGTGAGGCTTGAACAGCCAACTGAGTATGAGCCAGCAGAGTGCCCAAGCAGCCAAGAAGGCCAACAGCATCCTGGCATGGATCAAGAACAGTGTGGCCAGCAGGAGCAGGGAGGTG
>JANHGL010004435.1:2789-51450 GCA_024611195.1 Ceyx melanurus | reverse complement strand
TCTTTAAAGCATAATATAATATATATATTATATTATATATTTTATATTATATAATAATATAAAAACTTCTGCCCTGAGGACATAAAAGAGATGAATGACAGGGAGTCAAAGGAAAGTTTAAGACCCAGGCCCAGGCCTAGAGCTGATCTCAGTAAGAGAGGTGCTTTGCTATCTGCCTAGGGCAGAGATCCCGATTGGTAACAACCCTTCTATGATGGAACATCAGGGGCTTGAGTGTTGCATAAAAATACAGTTTCCTTCTCTGAGGTTTACTGTTTGGATTGGAAAAGGGATGCTGGGACCTGCACCCTTAAGCCTTCCACCATACAAATATACTCTTGAGACCTGTAAGCATTACCAATTGGTTTCAGAGGGATTACTAGCACACATAAGGTTGTACACAAGCATAATGAAAGCGGTTTGTAGAATCAGTGACTAATTCACACTAATGAAAACTTGACCCAGATCTGCAGTATCTAGGTCAAATGAAATAATTGCTATCTGAAGATTACACATTGACATATGTGCAAGCTTATAGAAACTTGTGATATGGATGCCTCTGTCATAAGCAGAAGCCACAGTGTACTTGGGGGATCTCATCTAAACTCTACACAATGCTTTTGAGTAGATTTGGGATGTTAGATATAGTCATGACTTCAGTCCAGAGTCAGAAACAAAGCTCCTGATGAGTAATCTCTAGATAGCAAAAAGGCAGCTAATCAAAAGCATCTCCTGGCAGCCCCTGCTCACTGCTGCTACTGAGCTCCAAAGTCAGTAAAAGTGCTGCTTTTTCACTGAACCAAAATCCACCCACTACATTAGAATGACAAGCCAGTACTGAGATATTTTAAGAATATACAGTCTCACAAGTTTCACCCAGTACACCAATGAAGATGCCTGCCCTTGCTAATTAGGAAAGTAATTTCTAAAGGTGACATCTTCCTTGGTGAGTTACATGTGTGTCTATACATATATACAAGTATGTATGTCCATAGAGATACAGGTCCAGGGGACAAATGGACATCATTCACTCTACAAAGTTTCATGATCACAAAGTTGACAATGTTCTTGTTTGTAAATAGACATTTCAGAGTAATTGGAGAATAAAGAAAAAGTTGAAGGAATCAACTTGATAATAAGATGATGTAGTTAGCATGGTATTGTCTGTAAAGAAGTGGATAAAATCACTTGCATCACTTGATCCCACTCTGTCCTAACATAAAACACCTGCTTGCACCAAGAAAAATGGCACTTCCTGCATACTTCACTTAGGAGCAGCTTTTCATTGTTAGCTAAACTGATCCAACACAAATTTAGGTATAAAAACTTTCTAAGCATTTGCTGGCAGTGGGCTCAGAAAAGCATTTTGTTTCATAATCTGAACGGTCTTCATAAAATATATTGTTATACAGTGTCCAAACAGCAGTGAAACTGAATTTTGACTAACGGTTCTCACAACTGGTTAACTCTACCAGTGTCTTTATATCCTAGAGCTGACATTGGACTGGATTACTAAGAAATACAGATCAAATACTGGAGTTTACATCAATTCTCTAATATTTACATCAATTCCAGGGATTACATTCACTTTAGAAAAGATATATGCCAGAATTACAAACACAAAACAAATCACATGGGGTTTGTTTTGTTTTTCTATTCTTGACTTTTTTTTTTTTTTTATGCTTTGCACTTTTGTATTAACTTTCAAAACTGTTATAGTGCTTATTTTAGTTTTAAATAAGGTGAATATTCTCCATGAAGCTAAAAAGACTACCTCTGCAATACTCGATAAGGAAAAAGGCAAATGTCCTTATGTGCATTGATCATCACTAGCTGTTACATGACTCTCAAGCCAGATCCCTTTTCATCTTGTATGAAATGACTTCTATGGAAAGCTGGACACAATTTACTTTGTCTCATTTGTGGTTTGCTTGTTTTGTTTTTTTCCAGCAAGAGTTTTAGATAAATCAGATGTCTCCAGGTTACTCTCCATTTTGACATTAAAGCAATGAAAAAGGACCACTGCTTAATGGAAAACCAAGTCTTATTCTCATCTATCCAAGCTAATACCATATGTCGACAGAACAAAATACAAAGGGTTGGAAGGATTGTTGCTGTTAATATTTATGAACAGTTCAGCCTTCTTTTTCCATTTATAAATGATTTGTTAGAGGATCACAATTTCTCCAGATATATACATTATTAAACATCACAAGGAGTTGTCAGGCCCAGGACAGAACTGATTGCAAGCTCTGAGTATTATCCCACTGCTAGTATGTCATTTATCATCAAAATGGTATTAAATTTTGCTGTTCCATGAGATGTTAATTTAAATTAGAAGAAAATGAAAATCAATAGCAGAAGTGATTTGTGATAGACATTAATGTTTGGATTAATAATTCCTAATTAACAAACAAACAAACAATCAACTTCATTATCTGCCAAGAAACTAAGGTTAATTGCAAAATCTGCTACTGGTTCCCATTTTGTATAGACCTCATCTTTAGAGATTTTGCTTAGAATCTGCATACCACTGTCACAGATATATTGGCCAGCATGCATATAGCAGCCTGAGAGTCACCACTCTTAATCCTTTCCATTTGGTATGACTGTAGATCTCAAAGGAAACTAACTGTGTTTTTTATTTTCCTTGAAACTGCTTCCCAAAGAACATATCAACAGCATGAATTGTTGGATGCTTTCCTTATGTCTTCAATTATAAACAGTCTCTCTATGCCACTCTGATTACAAGCCTATGGTGGCATACATTTTGTGAAGTGATTTTCAGTGTCCAATCTCATAAAAAGAATTATACAGATAATTTTTATAGGCACCATGGAAACAGAGTAATCCACCTCTACACAAAATGCCTATGGACTTCACATACAGTAACATTCATAAATTCTCTTTGCATTTTAATACAGTTCAATGACATCTGCTCATTCCTCCTAGTATGTTATTGCATAACAAATGATTCAGTATCACAAGTCAGTAGTCCTTTACGCTTTTGCTGTGTAATGTAATTCTTTCTTATTTCATCTACTAAATGCAAAAAAAGACCCTATTTTAATACATATTTTTTAATGTATGAAGGTAAAGAGATAAGCACGTGAAATACTGTACAGACCTGCAGTCAATTAAAATAAGTAGTTAATTTTAATACCTTCTTTATGTAAGCTTTATCCTTAGATAACCTTGCCAGAAGATATGAGTTAAGTTTGCATGAATTGTCATGAGACTGCCATTCATTCCAGTTGAGTTTTCATCTACTGATGTGTCCCAGTGACTATAAATTAGCACGTGCAATTCAAAAGAGATCTTCCTTGCTTTATGGTTACTTTATTACACTTTATGACTCTTCACTCTTGAGGATGTATTTCTCTATATATTTCACAGCAAAAGGTTATGCTGGTTGGTTGCACAACAGTCAGGTCTAGTAGCTGCCATCATTTGCATTTGTTTTATTTAATCACAGAATCACAGAATCATTCAAGTTGGAAAAGACCCTTGGAATCATCATGTCCAACCATTAACCCTACTTGCAAGTTCACCTCTAGACTGTCTATCAGAACCCCCAGATCCCTCTCCTCAAGACAGCTCTCCAACCACACATCTCCAAGCCTGTAGCGCTGCATGGGGTTGTTGCAGCCCAAGTGCAGGACCTGGCACTTGGCCTTCTTGAAACTCATCCCATTAACACTGGCCCAGCGACCCAGTCTATCTAAGTCTCTCTGGAGAACCTCCCTATCCTCATGCAGATCAACACTCCCACCTAACTTAGTATCATTATGTATTGCTTTAATATTTAATATTTCAGGTCATTAAAAGGTCTTGAAATAAGACTCCTCAAGAGAGCCTTAGTGAAAGCACTTTTATACTATTATTTCCAGAGATGCTTGGGCAGAGACATCAAGCGCCTTCTGCATACTGCAGAGTAAGGAGCATTGGTGCATTCCTCCTGGTTGCTGTAGCACCCTATGGAATACATTTTCCTGAGTTACAAAGGTACTGAAACTTTATGACTGTAGGTCCTAAAAGGATTACAGAAATTGCCATAGTTTGTCTCATATTTGCATTTGAAAATCCCCTTTTGCATGTCACCACTTAAGACTTAATTAAAGCTAGGTATTATAGACAGTACTAAGAAACAGCAAGACTCCTTTCACTGACACACAGGCCTGAACCTTTGATCCTTGCAACAACCCAACCTCAATATAATCTGCTTAAATTGTAGATGCTCATAATACTATTTCTTCTTTCTGACTACCACACATTTCTGACTCTTCTGTTACCTTCGAAAGAGATCACAGAACACACAGGTATCCTGCTGTCAGAAAAACCATATTGTACAATGGGATCTCCTACTTAGCCAAGACTCTAAATGGGTATTTGTCTTTCTCAGTCCCAAATTCTGCCTGGAAATGAAGAACCAAAGGATATTTTAATAGCAGCCTTTTTTCTTTGCATTAGCTGTACCAATGTTGAGGCCCAAGGGAAGGCCAAGAGAATTGACTAGCGAGACAGAGCTGACGAATATATATATATATATATATATACACTGAGGCTGGGTATCTTTAGAGTCAAAGTCAGAAGCAAGAAAACACCCCTAAAGGAAATCTGATTAGTCTCTGCTTTTATCCTGTTGGGTTTTGTTGGGGTTTTTTTGTTTGTTTGTTTGTTTTTCTGGTAAAATATTAAACATAACCTTGGTTGGTTGGTTTTTTAAATTCCTGGTTGCTCCCAGCTATTGCTTGCCCCACTTGCTCATGTTATCTTAGTTTTTAAGACAATTGTAGAGATTTTAAATCAGAATCATGCCTATTTGAGTATTTGTACAGCATCTAGCATAAGTTGTACTGTTGCTGTGCTAGGATTTTACACTAATAATACCATGTGCTTTAAATGCTCTGTTGCAACCTCTCAAAAGAAATTACACAAGGGAACAGATGTATCACACCATCTGTGAGCAATACATTTGCTGAAATATATATACTTAAGTTAAAAAAGGAAATAACCAAACTTGCTCATGTTGTAAGACAAAGAATAACCAAACACTACTATTTAGTCATGTTCATTCTTAACTCTGTTCACACAAGAAACCTCCTTGTCTTGCCTGTGAATTTATTATAACAGGGTAGCATTCCCTGCTAAAGCATCTTTTTCCAGATATGTTCTTAAGTAGTCATACTTAAGCCTCCTCTGGACCACTCCATCAGGTCCATGTCTTTCCTATGTTGAGGGCTCCAGAACTGGATGCAGTACTCCAGGTGAGGTCTCACCAGAGCAGAGTAGAGGGGCAGAATCACTTCTCTTGATCTGCTGGCCACACTACCCTTGATGCAGCCCAGGATACTATTGGCCTTCCTGGCTGCAACTGCACACTGCTGGCTCATGTCCAGCTTCTCATCCACCAGCACCCCCAAGTCCTTTTCTGCAGAGCTGCTTTCCAGCATCTCATTCCCCAGCCTGTATTGATAGTGAGGGTTGCTCCAACCCAGGTGCAGGACCCTGCACTTAGTCTTGTTGAACTTCATGAAGTTCATCTGGGCCCACCTCTCCAGCCTATCCAGGTCCCTTTGGATGACATCCTGTCCCTCCATCCATTATCAACAGCACCACTCAGCTTGGTGTCATCTGCGAACTTGCTGATGGCGCTCTCAATCCCATTATCAATATCATTAATGAATATATTAAACAATATAGGTCCCACTACAAACCCCTGAGGGACACCACTTGTCACTGTTCTCCATCTGGACATTGAGCCATTGATCACCACCATCTGGATGTGACCATCCAGCCAATTCCTTATCCACTGTACAGTCCACCCATCAAATCTATATCTCTCCAACTTGGTGAGTAGGATGTTGTGGGGGACTGTGTCAAAACCTTGCAGAAGTCCAGATAGATTACATTAATAGGTTGTCCTTTGTCCAAAGATCACTATAGGGTGCTTACTCTTAACATTTTTCTTTTGTAATCTCAAACAATTCCATCAACAAAATGCTTGCTTTTTTTTTTTTCTTCATGGTAACAAACATTGGTATTACTATGACCCACAAAGAGAAATTCTGAGCTGCAGTGTGACCATAACCCAGCCTAGCATCGAGACAGTCAGTGCCACCTGCTGAGAAATATATCTACAAGAACATATAAGAAAAACTCTGAAGCACATTGTGGTGACTAAAGAAATTTTTTGCTACTCAGTGCTCATTTTCACTGCATTCTTTCAGAGATAAAGTCTGTTTCCTTAGCCACAGTGTGTATGTATACCAGCATCTTTATCTTAACACACACAGACACAAAAGCTCCCCTGAAGTGATAAGTTTCTGAAATTGTCCCCAAAAGGCACAATCGGACGAAATAATAAAAATGGAGATAACAGACCAAGTAGAGAGCTAAAAAAGTCTTCCTTCTGTGGGTTGATGAACACCTGGTTTAACACAGATTACATTTAAATGCATCTCTAAAAAGGCTACAGTTTCATAAATATCCCAGAAGAAAACGGGTACTATATCTATTGTCTGTCTGCAGTATTTTTTGGGTAACAGGGAAACAAAAAGAATGGGACTGTTCAAGTAAAATAAAAACAAAATAGAACATTTTACTAAATTTGTACCACTGGTAGTAATGCAGACACCTTCCAATGAGAACTTTGATTTCAATGTTAGGCTTCTGTTGTATGTGATGTATCCTCAGAGGCCTATCAAAAAAGCTTTAAGAATAATCAAGGCTAGAAGTAAAATATGTACATGAAACCACTTTGAATACATTTGTATATACAAATATAAGCCTTTGATAACTGTGTACATATACAGTCCATATTCACAGATATGTCCATTATTTAATGACTGCCCCTTTCAATTTTTTTTTCTGGAATATTAACTCTTCAAACCCTTTAGAGACATAGATCTTTGTTATATACCTAAATAATGTTTTTTAAACATTGATTTCAATAATATTTATGCCTTAACTTCTCAAATATGTATTTTTCTTAATTACCTTTTTTATTATTAGCTGAAACACATCTGAATATGTCAAAGGATGTTAACTCTTACAGCCTGACTTAACAGAGTCAGTTTTCTTTTAACCTCAAGGTTAATAGAGAAACCAAAGTGGTAGAGTTTTCCCACATATATTGTAACAACAACAGGCTCAAAATGATGAAGAGTTTCAAGTTAGTCATGCCATTCGTTCTTTGTTCTTCACTGAACAAAATGAAGTTTCTCAGAAGCCTGTATTTTCTGTCAAAATATTTTGGGACATTCACTAGTTTTCACTCTCACTAGTTTTAACTCACTGCTTCCCTTGACAATGTCTTAAATGATCAAATTTGTGGGATCCAAATGTTTCTCCCCATTAATACTACTGAAAAATTAATGAGGAAACAATGTTTTCTATTTAAGCACTAAAAAAACCGCAACAAAACAAAACAAAAACAAAACAAAAGAACAACAGAACATCACCAACACTATCTACATACTTTTTAAAGTTTGGCCTCTTTTACAAGAAAAATACTAACACAGACAGAAAGAGGAAGGTCAAAGACAAATCTCTCACTGAACCCCATGAGGCTACAGATAGAATTTATGTGGTAAAATAGTGATTTCATATCTTTCTCCTAAAAAGGATGTGAAGTCTGTGTTTTACATCATAAAGTATGTGTTCTAATAGCTTTGGAAACATGGCAGATGTTTATAGACAAGTAGTAATACAATTTGGCTTTAAAGTGAAGTGGGACCTCCCAAGCACGACTAGAAAAAAGAACAATGTCTCAGCCGAACACCAGAGGGAAACAGAGAGACAGTTCTAAGTACAGTGCTAAACACTAATAATTGGTAGTGACAAAGAGGTTTGGTGGCTTATGTGAACTGATAAGTTTAAACTCTTGACATTTAAACTATGAATAATTGAAAGGTTGAGTACTTAAACTGACAGGCAGGAAAGGAGGTATGCAAATGAGAACTATAATTTATTAGAATAAAGAAACTTTTAGATTACATTGTGCCTTTGCATGAATCTTCCTCATGACTCAACTTTAATGTTCTAAGAATGAGTGTGTGATATTTCCTTGCACTTCAGACACTGAAAGTGTGGAAGTTCTATTCTAAAATACCAGGCTTTCTGAAGGTCATAAATGACCTTTAAAAATTTGAATGTAAAAAAAAATTTAAAGCCATGTTATTCACTTGTGCTCTCAAATAGACAAAATATAAAAACTATTTCCTAAAGTTTTGCCAGAGATAATTAGCTGAAGGTTCTTTTTACTCCTATTTCTCCCTAAACATCTATCCCAAGACAGTACTATAAATCTAAATTTAAAAAGTTATTTTCTCTTGGTCAGATATATGTAAATCAGTTTAGGA
Organism: Ceyx melanurus; assembly: GCA_024611195.1. Classification (NCBI taxonomy): domain Eukaryota; kingdom Metazoa; phylum Chordata; class Aves; order Coraciiformes; family Alcedinidae; genus Ceyx; species Ceyx melanurus. Next base: position 43,087 of record JANHGL010004435.1, on the reverse strand, counting down.
GACTCAACAGAGCAAGAGGCCTTTTGTACTAAAACTATAGGAGAAAGGGTAATCTGGAATTAAACCAGAGACATCTTTTCCTGCTAATATTTTCTGATTAGTTTAGCTAGCTCATTTAATAACATTTAGGGATTGCATGCTTACAGTAAGTTGGTTTTTACTACACATTTTTAGGAAATGCTTTGCCCTTTCTTCAGTCCTTTGTACCACAAAAGATGACTAGCATTATTTTTTCTAAAGCCACATGTATTGCTCACATCCAAGTCTTTTATTTATAGAATTTGACAGTTTAGAACTGACATAAAGACTTAGCAGGTCTTAGTATTCTATAATGGAGTAATGAAACATTCCCTCGTGCAAAGAATTATGGTCTTAAATGTACACACCTGAGTATATACCTATGTGCACTACCTGCAGTGAAGACCTTGCTCCCCAGAATCTTTTACTTAACTGTGATTGATCTCTGCATTTCATACTCGACTGTCAGTTCAGTGTTGCCTTCAACACTGATACCATCTTGATATATCCATTCTATTGCAGTCTGGTCTGTTGTATTTCAGTCACAATGACAGAAAACAGAAACAGATGCTGTGTAGTTAGCACATGGGTGCTAACTATACCTTAAAAGTGCTCAAGATAAAAACTGTTCAGTTAAGTTTTTCTCCTTGGATTACATGCTAGATCTTTCTTATAGTATCCCAAGGTCTTCAAATCAATAATCAATTAACTAAATCCATCCTAAACACGACAGAATGCCCAGCTTTTGTGAACACACCAACTGGAAGAATGAAGAATCCATTATTATTAAATCTGCCAAGATGGAGCATGGTGAACAATCCCCATTTCAAATTTTATCCACGTATATTCATACATGGCATATTAATTGTACTTTTTTTTTCTGTATTTGAAACATTTCTCTAGACTTCATGACCTAAAACTGTCTGCCTAAATTTAGCTGGAAGAATTGCAAAAGTAAATGATAATGTATGTGTCACAACATTAAACACGGGCATTCTTTTAAGTGCAAATTTTAGATTGTGTGTATTCAAACATCAAAAAAAATATGAAAATAAATAACCATGCTGTGACACATTCTATCTTCCTATCAGTCAGAATATGGTGTGAGTTTTTCTATACTGTACAAGTCCTGACTACAATTAGAGGAGACTAGGTGGCACATGGCAATTGCAGCAGAACTGACAACCTGTGCTGACCTCTAGGAATTACACTGCTGTTTAACTGATATGCAGCAATAGCTTCTAAAATGCACTGTAAGAAAAAAAAAAAATCAATAAAGAGAAAAAAAATATCCATGGGGGTATGAACAGCTTATAAGATTTGTTCTTAGTTGTTTTTCCTTGTTTTTTTACATTGTCTACAATAATAAATTGTATGAACAGATGCTCTCTGGTTTATAATCCTAAAAGAGACTTAGGCACTTAAAGATATGTACAGCAATCAAAAGTGACCGTAACCCCAGAAAAGCATAACTTTTTCCAGTAGAGCCCCAATAACTGACTGCTTATATACTGTCTTCCTGTCCAATTAACAGGAAAAACACATTAGCTTAAGCCAAGAGTGCTTCTTTCTAACTAGGTGGAAAGTTTCTTATTACAGACAATTAAGTGTTGTACATGATGCAGCATCAAACCTCAGTGCTGGACCTACTGTATATGTAGTAAACCTCAGTCATTATAAGGGAATGTAGGGATGGGATCTGGAGCAATTCACAGAATCACAGAATGTTAAGGGTTGGAAGGGACCTCAAAAGATGATCTAGTCCAATCAGCGAGATGAGGTCACCCAGGAACGCATCCAGGCGGGTTTTGAATGTCTCCAGAGAGGGAAATTCCACAACCCCTCCAAGTTGTGAGGCCTATTCCAGTGTCACCCTCACTGTGAAAATGTTTGTCCTTACATTTACATGGAACCTCCTGTGTTCCAGCTTGCACCCATTGCCCCTTGTCCTGTCATCAAGACCACTTTTCCCAGGGAAACACTACATACACTGTCAATAGGAAAAAGATGTGCTGAGGGCCAAATGATTTCTTTTCTTATCTTGTCTAAAAGCTGCAAATCATTACATTTCTTTTCCAACCATAAACTGACTTTATCATGAAAGACAAACTTGTTATGCTGAAGTAAGTAATTTTTTTTTGTAAAGGTACCTTAAATTCACCATTTAGGTGTCACTTAGATTCTCAAAATGATCCATATGGAAGTCAATATAATTCCACATTCCAATATTTCTAATCCTTTTCTAATAGTCATTATGACTTCATGCCATACCACTGCAAGTGAGATACATCCCCAGAAAAGGTGTCTCAATAGAGGATACCACCACTGCAGGATCCTCATTCTGAAGGTGTTGTTCAGATGCATCAGACATATGAAGCCTATAGAGAAAAGCTGGCATAAATGGAGTGCACTCTGGCACTTAACATTCAATCCAAATCCCCTTGTCAAATCAGCAAGACTTTGATTTAGAGCACAGTTTCTGACTAAAGGATTGTAATCTACTTTGAAGACAAAGATTATTTGCAGGCTCTTTCATTCTGTTACCAAAATTTGAAATAGATAATTAAATTTGATAAACGAATAGCTGGTACTTATCTTGAGCAGATGAAGATACTTGTTGAAGACAAGTATCATCAAAATCTGGGCAAAAAAATAATTATGGTCTAAAATGCCTGAGGAAAAAATGGGAAAAATCATTACATGAAAAGGACAGAACTACTCACTCCCACCAACTTGTAAGAACACCAGAATAAGAAAACCAGAATCAGCAGTAGAAGAATTTTGTTACCAAGCTTCTTTTCATCATTGATTCTTTGTGTGTTCAGAATTAATGCTCTAGTCTTCCTAAGAGCCACGATGACAAATATTCAATGGCCACACCTCAGGGTGGCTGAATTCTTGGCAGAATAAACAAATACTTGTCAGAAAAAGTAATCACAATTTTAGATCATGATAGGAAGTAAAAACTCTAAAAATATTTTCTGGAAAGACAGATTTACATGCAGTCAGGACTTCTGAAAAATTCTAACTGTGTACATTTGTACATCAGTTCACTAAAGTCCAGTGTGAAATGGTAAATGTCTAGCTTTGGACAGGGCATTTATGAAACTGATACAGTCTGAAAACTTGTTCACCAGTGGCCGACTGTCAATTCTAGATTTGCAAATCATTATAATATTTATATTAACTTAGAGTAGAAAAATCTCTTTTGGAAATTGGCATGCTTTCTGAACCCCTCAGAGATAACTAATGGTACGTACTTATACCAGACATCAGAATTTGATCTTCAGAAGAAACTGGATGGATCATAAGAACCTCATGATCAGGCTTTCCAGGTCCAAACTAAAATCTAGACTCCATTCAGTTGCAGTCTAGTCTCTAGACAAAGACTCTCCATCTCAAGCTAACATTTGAACATGAAGTTTTCAAATATTTGAAATCAACCACACATCAAAATTCCCTAGGCATCTATCAACCACACATCCTCAGAGCTCATCTATGAAATCAGACTCTATGGGGTTGATGGGGGGTAAGCCAGATGCACTAACATCATTTTTTACACCAAAAGGTGAGTTGCCAGAGTATTCACTGTGGAAATTATTTAGAATAAGACCTTAGCTACTAACCCAGACTATTATGGAATGCACTGAATTTAACCATTCAGAAGGGTGCCAACTAAAATGCATTTTCACAACCCTATTGCTTATGCTCATTACTGTAGAGGCAGATAAGATACTTAACAGTTTCATCCACATATACAGTCAGAAAAATAGGACCTATTTCCAAAATGAGGATGTTCCCATCTGGTCCAATAGCTTTCAGTGACAGTGGCTAGTCCTAGATGCCTCGGAGGCACAAGATGAACCTTCTTACAATCCAGAATTACTATGCTGCTAGGCATGGGTCTTCTAACCTAGGTAGCTATTGGTTTCATTCTGTGTAAACACATGAAGAACTTAGACTACTTAATGCAGGAACATTTCCAACGTATTTCATTGTTTGTTCCTCATTCTTATCCTAGGAAAAATGATGTCACACGCACACAAGAAAAAATAAATAATGGTGAGTAAAAAAAATACTATCCCTAAGATTTATCTCCTCTTTGAAAATTAATGAGAAGTAAATTTCTGGCTTTAAACTCTATCATTTCCTAGATATCTTCCTTAACTATAATACTTTGTTACTGAAGCTGGATAATCAACATGAACACTGCAGTCATGAGAAATCACTGAATAGCAAATGACTGTCTGGTTTGAGAGATCTATTCTTCACAAACAATATTATAAATGCTTTCATTGAAAATACTGACTGAATACTTATGTGTAACATCAAAATCAAAATAAAAGTGAATCAACATTAATAGCATTAAAACTGGGCCATCTGGAATTGAGTGCTGCGTTGTCTTCCCAACCACTTGCTTGAGGCTTATAAACATCATAATCATAGAAGCATGTTCTAGAGGGAATAGAAGCTGCCCCAGGTAACCATGCCTCTGTTAAACCATGATGATTTAGACCTTAAAAGTAAATAGGCCACAGCTATTACAAGCTAAAGAAATTAGGATAAGATAAGGTAACACCAGAAAGGTAAAAACTTCAACAGTCTGCCAATGAAGAGCAATGTATGCACTCCTGTGGAGGTTTTCAGGGACACATAGCAAAATCTGTGACCTGTAACAAAATTCTTCTTGTGTTTATGTATCAGCAGGCACCATATTGCAGGACTGCCAGCAACATGCTATTTCTCTATCCTCAGCCATGAGAGGATATAACTACCAGCATTTTTATTTTTTTTTCCCTAGAGTTAGGCCTCCATTAAGTACTTTCTTACTGCAAACAGTGAAAACAATCTTTGAGAACCTTAAGGAGAGCAAAACAAGTGGAAAAGATATTCCCATTTCAGAAAGGCAGGTGTGTAACATACAGGCTAGTACATTTTGACAGCAGCTTCTCCTCTGAAAATCTCATCCCAGGTCTGGTCTGCTACTCACTAATTACCTGTCTTCTAGCTTAGCCCCATGTGTTCCCTATCTCAAAATATGAGTTTACTGCTTCACCGTTTTGCTATTTTAGAATAGTCTGTTCTTTGAATGCACAGGATACTCTTCTGCACTGCAAAAAGGCAAATAAGATTCAGACAAGACTAAAAAATTCCAGCAGTTAAGAGTGAAGCACTGATATAATATCAAGGGGAGAGAGCAGGGTCTACTTAAAGCATTAGAGGTTCTGTTCTTCTGTTAAGACATAATAAAGTACAAGTGGAAATCAAGAATTACTTTACTGAACTCAGTTAGTTTAAAAGTGCTATATTATCTGTAAGGATAATTCAGCCCTAATTTGGGAAAAGTGTAATTTTAATATGCTTTTAATATACCAGGAGATTATTAACATTGCCAAAAATACTTAGGCTGTCAGTACTAAGAGGAAACCTACTTCTTATATTCAGTATATGGTCCAGTTAATTGATGGAACTCAATTATCCCCAAGGACACACTTGTTACTGATTTATTAAGTGCATTTTGAAACTCCAGTCCCAGATGCAGTAATGGAAACATCTGGGTACCAACATCTATAAAACTGAAAGGAAATACTTTGCAGTTACAGAAATAACCCAGAAAACCACTGCCTAAAGATCTGTGTAGCATTCTCCCCTTTTTTAGCTATAACAGTGGGAAAAACAAGGAGGGAAAATTGTTCCTGGGAAGCAGGCAATATTTTCTGTATAGTATTGGCTTTTTAAAAGGAGATGTATTCTACATGTTCCCATAACAATCTAGGTAATAAAACCCTCTATATGCCCCAAAAATAGCATAAAGGCCCAGTTCACATTTGTTCTAGATTTATGCTTTGTGTATCTCCTTTGATATATTAACATTTTTCTACAAACAAATTAATGGTTAGCTTATTCAGGACCAAAATAGGCAAACACAGCAGATTCTTTTAACCTAGTTACAGAAGATCCCTGTTTAGGAGTAGTTTTTTTAGGGATCCATAGTTGTTTAAGCCTTGTCATCACTACTTATTGCCAGACTGAACAGGTAATTAATTGTTACTTAACCCATTAGATTGGTTTGATATTTATCTCCACAGAAGAGATTTGAACTGAAAACACAACCTTGCAGGAGAAACATGAATCTGTTCTACAAAATATGATGGAAGGAAAAGAAACACAATGAGCTTGACACTTTTTAACACTCAACTAGAACCATAACATTTCCAGATACAGAAATCTTACCAGAAGAGCTTAGTATGTCACCTGCAAGGTAAGCAATTCCAATGTTGTTATTACTCTGCTTAACCAAAGGTAAGACCACAAATATGGATTTATTACATCCCAAATATGCATTTGTATCATGGACAACCAGGATCTGAAAAATGTCTTCCTGAGCTCAAGAAGATCTATCTGACCAAGTTCTCTAGCATCCTAAAAAAAATACTTTGTGTTCTTTTAGTCAAATTGACTTCTTCCTAGTTTCTTAGGTTCATCTCCCAATTTTCTAAATACTGCTTTTTAGATAAATTGCTCCAGATGCTCTATCTTGCTCATTTTTAGCCTATGTGTCACAGCTCTAGTCCTTCAACTGACCCAAGGAAATTTCAGAAAGAATTTGTTAACTAAAGTTGACTGAAGAGAAAACTCATATAAAAAGTGACTCTATAAGCAGAAACAACAGATGTTTATTTTTAGAAGAGCCTTACCATGTGCAGCAATATAGACAAAACATGATAAATAATGAGCTTCCAATACAGATGCATAAATGGAGTGGTACTTATTTAATACAATCAGCTTTGAAATGTGGAATAAACTTAATAAATGTTAAAGAAATAAACAGCCAACATACATGTTCTCATAAACCTGTGCCAAACAATCGAATTAGCTAACATACTTCTAATATTTTAATGGGTTTACTTATAAAATCTGTGAAAAATTATAATGCATTTAGAAATATATAGAGCTTACTAACTTTATGAATGTTGAAATTCCCAGAATTATTCTTTGTGTGCCCTCTATAACTCCAAATATTTCAAGCTAGTAGTGAATGCAGTTACCAAGATGAAGGTCAGTACAATCGAAGAACCTGTATTACTTGCTCTCCAGGGAAAGCTTTGTACTAAACTACCTCACTACACAGCGAGGATTAATGCAAGATTATTGTATGATGTCTATATCCCATTAGAGCTTGATGTCTATTTCTAACTATAACACTAACTTCTAAAATGATCTCTGAGCTTTCTTTAAGGTCTCAGCTTTGTTTTGCTTTTGGGTTTGTTTTTTTTGGCCTGGGTTTTTTGGGGGCTTTTTTTTTGGTAGGTCGATTTGTTTTGGCTTAAGGTGGATGGGGGCTACTTCTGCATCCTACTAGTGGAGAGTTAATTACTTGATAGTTTAAACACCTAGATTGTGGCATCCAGACTTAATTGCTAGCTACTGTAAAGGAACACAGAGGGGAATATTAAACATAATTATAGAAAATTAGTATGCCTGAAGAAAAGAACAGAAGATATAAGCAAAGCTCTTTTTGCCACACAAAGGCTAGGGTGTTTTTCACTGTGCTCACTGAAACACGGGAGCTGCTTCCGACACCTGTTGCTACAACTAAGGTAAGCAAAGGCAGAACAATGAATTTCTCAGCAGGGTATATTAACCAAGGTAGTGTTGTGCTTAGATAACTACACTGCTTTCAGGACCTGAGTTAATTCAGATATTACATTCTACATTTTGCTGCATTACAGTATAATATTTGTTATAATACCTGGAAAGTCAGAGTAATGGGATTACTGACATACCTAACTGCAGACATACTTGGAAAATTGTATCCTTATAATCCATACAATTATCATTATCAGTGGCCTGTTTAATAGAACATTTGTCATAACTAAAAATTAATATACTTTGATGCAATTACATTCTACATTAGTAAACAACTGAAATGTAAAGCACACAGAAAAAAATAAATAAATAAAATGTCTGGGACCAGAATCAGTTTGATGAGAAGACCTGAGTTCCAAAGTGTGCTGCCTCACTTCTTGCATTGTGTCTTACAATTTCAATCTCCTCATAGAGAATAGAAATCAGAAGTAAATGCATATAAGGCAATGGAACAATATTAGAGGAAAACCAAAGCAAGTGAAAAGGGAATTAAGATTTCTCACTCTGACCTTTAAAACACCTTAAGTACTTCTTTTTATATCTCAGGGGAAAAAAATAGCAGAGGCCATTAGGGATTCAGCCCTGTTCTAATACAAACTGAACTCTAGCATGTAAGTATAGCAAGAAAAAGGAGAGTTAGGAAATAAGGATCAAAGAAACATTATTTTCCCCCTTTTGCTTCTAGAAAAATATTTAAGAAAATATGGTTTCCATTACAATATCCTAATTTTGACATGCACATGATGGGCAAATAATGGAAAAACTTTAAATGTGAATTTACTTGATTAAAATTTTGGAAGAGTATGGTCAGAACCCCTTTTTGCCCTCTGATTCCACAACATCTGCTATTTCTTTTCTACATGAGACAAAGCAAGTAAAAGCTTCTGATCATGCACAGAAAGATCACAAGCTACATCAAACTGTCTGCCCAGCCAAAGTTTCCTGTTTGGCTGTTCTGGCACTTTTTCCAGCAGCAGATCCCTGAAGAAGGCAGCCTATGGATCAGCAGCTGTTGTTAATGTTGGCAGTGGTTATCAGACAAGGTTTTTAGCTTGAGGTGAATAGGAAAAAAAAAAATAAAATCTCAGGATGGAGACTGAAGCAATCTAAAATGGTCCTTCCTAGTTTTGATCAAGAATATATTGTTCAACATGTTGATATATATGGTAGAAATTTACCCTTCCATATAGGTAAGAGAATAAGACAAATTATCATCCTTTTTGCTGTCACATTTCTCTCATTGCTTTGTAAAAACAAAACAGTTTTCCAGAGATATGTCCAGTATCTCATTTAGCATTATTTCACTATGACAACAAGAATGACTGAACCTATTATTCTATTGATCCTACTATAATTGGTTTTATTCTTCTTTCTTTTAACAATAAGGTTTGTTTCTTCCTCAGTCTTTTCAAAATAAATTAATCTCTATTAAACATGTTTTAGTTGCATCTAGTATTACTTATCCCCACAGCTCTATACTCATACTGCCAATCCCCACTACACATTTTTCAGGAAAACATCTATCTTTATGTCTTTGCATCACCGACTACCAAGGATGCAGTTTAAAAACCATATAAATTCTGGCCTTAGATACAGATTCCAGAAAAGCAGTCTAAAAATAACTTAAGTCTTTATTAAACTCTTTTCTAAAGATAAAGGTGCTGCACTATTAAATCTTCATCACTTAATTTAAAAAAAAAAAAAAAAAAGGCAGCTTAAATTTTCAGAATGCATTTCTGTAAAACATTAAGTGTTGAAAGGATGACTTATTTTATTCAGTTAGCAGACAGCAATTAATCATAAGCAGCGTATATATTGCACATTAAACATGGAACACAGTCTTCCTTCATCCAGAGTTCAAGTTCAAGATGCAAATTTATATCCATGCTTCAAAATCCCCCAAATCTCTATGCACTTCATTATGCAGTATTAATATGCATAGCATGAACCAGCTGGCACTCTCTGGCTCATTCGGAGGATGCTATTCCCTGTATGACTACTTGGAGAGTTTATTTCTACAGAACGATTGTTGAGGGTGGCAGTGGAGAGTAGACTAAAATCACACAACAGTTTTCCATTGCCTAGAATTTTGCTGAGTTTTTGCATTATCATTTCTTAGGTTATCACCTCTTACACTTGGTTTCTCCTTCTGGGGAACTTTAAAGAAAGTTTCAGGGAGAATTGTTCCACCTTTTACAAGAATGACACTAGGAAAAAATAGGTAATGTCCAACTTCCAAGAATATTCTATGTATGAACTTGATACATTTGGCAGAATCAGATATAGAACTTAACTTTAGAGACTATAGCCTTTACTCATATTTACACAATCCCTTTTAAAGAGTCAGGTTAGCACATCTCAGTTCTAGACTGAGAACTCCTGTGTTACAAGAAAGTGCAGCACCTTCACCCTGACTTCCAAGTGCAAAATGCGACATACAATTTGTGAGCAATAAAAAGCAATTTGTAGTATTCTCCCTTGTTTGTAATTTAAAGAGAACATTCTGTTTGCAGAGTCCAATAGAGTCCTACATGTTGATTTTATTTTGGTGTAAGTCAGGATCTGATCTGAAAGTCTGTGATATTCGCTGACTACAAAAGAAGAGTGCCAATATTATACAGTGTAGGAAACAAGACCCCTGAGAAACATTCCATTTGATGCTGATGGGGCTGAACTATTAGACCTTCATGGTCTGACTGGCAGGGACTGTTGCAAAAATGCACACATAAAAACTGAGGAAAATTGGTGCAGCTGCACTGGTCCACTCTGCACATGTAAAAATGATTAAAAAAAAAATTAAAAATGTATTGCTTAATATCCCAAGATGTTTTTCCAATACAGTATCATCTGATTGTCTGATATGGCAGAAAAGCACACAGACAGCCTGAGGAGATCCGGCTGGCAATGGCATATGCATGATTACACCATCCATTTCTGCCAGTTATTTTTCCTCTGTGTTTATTGCAGTTGCTTCTCATTTGTAAATGAATGGCAATATATTCCATCATTTTAAATTAAATTTTGTGAATTTTAGTACTCGTGCATCTTGAAGACAAATTGCAGCAGCTGAAGCCACAGACTAAGAAAAATAATGTTAATAGTCTTAAATTATCCCATAAAAAAAACCCAGAGATGTCACTCTCTGAGAAGAGCTTCTGTGGAAACTGTCATAAAGAGAATGGGAGGAAGAATTAAGCACTGTAACAAGTGCTTTTATTTCAAATAATTGAAACTGTTAGTGGTTCTTCCTCAATCTTGAAAGTGTGAATTTCAACATTTGTTACTGCTCTGAACATCTAAATAATAGATTCACTTAACCTTATGGCTTCTTTGCTCCTGTGTACATTTCTATTTCATTGGAAAGCATAAATAAAAGTATTCACTTTGATTTCAAATCAAAAAAGAATTATTGTGAACATATGATTACCATTTCTAAGAAAATTATTTTTCTCATTTCTTCTACTATTTATGGAGCTTTAGGAGACCTTTCCTTTATGTATCATGTAAAGCTTCATTATAAATGAAGTATTAAAATATCTAAGAATATACACTTTAAAAAAAAAATTACAGTAATGACTGCATTTCTTCTGGGACTCTAGTATTGCAGTAATCTGAGTAAGCAAACAGAACAGGCTAATGAAAATCTGTAATTTATTTTTAATTGGACAGTAAAGTGAAATAAACATTCTAAATCTAAATTAAATCTAGATCTAAACACTCTTGAGACAAGAATCTTGTCTATAGGAAAGTATCTTTCTAACAGCTGAAAGGTCTAGAATATTTTACAGCTCCCCTACAATCTTTGCTTCTGGCCAAGACTTTCCAGGTGCTGCTGTTCTGGCAGACAGACAAAATCCAGTTTTGAAAAGCAGACTCAAACTCTAGCGCAGGTGGCACGCCAGGGATCGCCTGAGGAGAGCTGGGCCCTCCAACCTACAGAACACACGTGCTGTGGCTCTCCATTCTTCAGCTCTACCAGGAATCAAAGCCTCTCTTTGTGTTTATCTTCTTGGGCAATTCATAATTCTAGTGTGCTAATCACCCTGTGCCAATTCCTTCTGTGGACAGGCATTAAATGAACCTGGGATCTTAATAGCTCTTCAACATGAATAAACCTTAAGACTTCCCAACGAGCTTGCTGTCTCCTATGTCTCTGACACACTCACCACCTCACAATCTATTTCCACCAAGTCATCTTACATATAAATGGCCCTTAGTATACCGAGCATTGCATATGCCTGGAATGAACCCCAAGTAAAAGAACTCTGAAATGAAGACTAGATTGCATTGGTAGCAATAGCCTCTATCTTATTTAGTATACCAGATAAGAAATAAACTAGAGGCAATGGAAAATTTGGTTATATACTAATTATACAAAACACACAATGATATCTTTAAATAGAGTCCCAGCACTGTAGAAACTTGAGATAGCTTGAGTTTTGTAATATTTCCCTGTTATGTCACTATTTTGATAAACATAATTTTGTCAGAAGTTTATAACAATTATTTTTGTTTCTCCAGAGCACACAGAACTTTTATAGAACACTTAAAGGGAGCTCCACATCCACTGATGAGACATAAAATTAATGAAATCACAGGTATTTACTGAAAATAACCAGTGGTTATATTAAAAAACAAAACCAAACGAACCTACAGATAAATATATTTTAAAATTTTGAATATCAATTAATGCACTTCATTAGTTCAGGTAGTTCTGAGATGTGACAAAAGCCTCCAGCTCTCAGGATAGACATGGCATGTTTTGTTACTGCCATTCTTCTTTCCCTTACTTCTGCCAATGACATGAGTCTCTTGGAGAGTTTACCATATATTTGGAATGCTGATGCATCTGTCCAACTTTTTCACCATTTTCTCTGATTTTCGAAACAATTTTTATGCTAGTAAACTTCAGATTATTTAATCTAAAGCATCACACTCACCAAGCAGGCAGACAACACAAAAGACCTTTGTCCAAGATAAAAAGGTTTCTTTCTCCCTGATAGTGGCAAAATTAAAAAGAAACTTTATCAAGAACCAAATCAGATGTTTTGATTAAAAAAAACTCCAACTCTTTAAACTGTATTTTTTTTCACTGTGTCCTCCATTATCATTTTTCACGTGCTTTCTATTTTTCCTCTCCACAGAGATAAGCAGAAATTTCTGGTTTTAAATTTTTTAAAACTTTGGGTTTATACACTCATATATCTTTTCAGACAAACTATATGGAGTCCTGTAGCCAACAGTGAAGAAATTATTTTTTCTCTTCTTCCAAATAATCTGGCTCCATTATTTATACTTTAAAACTCTACTCATTAATTCTCAGTGTGAATGAAGCATGGTTTGGGGCAACAAATAGTCAGCATATTTTTATGCCTTTTATTCCTCCTAAAATGCAGCAGACCTACATTTGTATAATTTCTCATCTGCTTTTGGGTAGCTCCAGCACTACCATCTGCAGGGAAGCAAACTGCTTTATCAACAAACATTGAGATATATTCTTGGGAAAAAATCCAAACAAACACAAAACAGAAACAACAACAACAAAATCAATGAAGGGGTTTGTGAATAGGCTGTCTGAAGTAACCATTAATCAAGCATCAATATTTTCCTTTTGCTATCTTTCCTTTTTCTATCTTTCACTAGATCAGGTTGTTCAAAGCCCCATCCGACCTCACTTTTACTCACTACCAGTAATGAGACATACACAACTTCTCTGGACAACCTGTTCCAGAGTCTCAACATCACCATAAAAAATTCCCTCATTAAATCCAGTCTAAATCTACATTGAGTTTAAAAGTGTTAGCTCTTGTGCTGTCACTACACTTAAAATGAGCCATACATATGTACAGTATACCCATAACAGAGCCTTTCTTTTTACTTCATTTTTAATAAAACCAGTTTAACAGCAATTAGTGTCATCCTCCTTCAAAAATGACAGCTTGATTTTGAACAGGTAAGACTCTAGAAGCTTTCTGCCAGCAAGGCAATCTGTGAGCAATCACACTTGCTTGACTAGGTGTTAGTGTGTAATACATAACATATTAAGCTTCTGCAAAACAAACACTTGCAAATTATACACTGGATGTTTTTAAGCATCCACAACACACTGTAATGCTAAATGTAGCAGCGTGAACATATGAGCTAGTGTCGGCACAGCCAGACTCAGCTGCCTTTAGGGACTGTGGCATCTGGATCCTTTCTGAAGTACAGCAATTGACCAAGAGCAGTAAGCTTGGCAGCCTAAAAATAGAACACCTTCTGTTTTGTTTCAGGAGCTACCATTATGCCATAACACACTTTGGTAACATTGGCAACCACACGCTCAACCCCCCTCAAGATGGATAAAGAACAAGAGCTACAACTGCAGTAGATAGTTTGACCCAGCAAGCAGAGGTGAGCAGGACTCACTAACACAGCTCCCAGCTGCTCCCTTTTCTGTGAAAAAATTAAAAGTGTCTGCTTGAATTTCTACCCTGTGGTAAATCACAGCAAGGGTCTTAGTGACACCAGTATCACCAAGAGAATTTAAAATATCAGCAACATCCAGGCAAGAATCAAGGAAATTACTAAACAAGTACTGTTTACATTCAGCAAAATGGTTTGGTTCTGACTGCAGGTGAAGCATCATTTCATGGGGATATAAAAAGGTGGCACATCATATCGGTAACATCACCGCCATCATTGTGATAATGCTCAAGAGACGTTTGCCTGGATGGACAGCCCCTCTGCCAGTCTAGAGTACAGGGTTCACTAGAGGGACAGACACCTCTATAAGGTGTTCAGATTAGGTGGAATCATTTGCTCTTTATAAGTGCCCAGTTCCCTCAATTATAAAAGGAATAGGGCAATGAAGCGAGGTTATTAGATCTGCATCTATTAATGCAGCAATGAATAAACAGCTGCATCAATGAAGGATTTGCAGAGCTTCTCTTTGATCCTTTTCCAGACATTACACTATTATTTACAGGCAGGAGACTACAGCCTACCTTCTTTGTTACCATCATTGGCAAAGGAGGTCACAATTCCATTCCACAAACATCTCTAAAACACAGGATACCTACTTAGAAGTTAGTGATGAGCAGGAACCTTAGGTTAAACTTTTATCTTTTTTGCATAAATTTGCACATTAAAAAGCTATAAAACAGAATAAATTGTGATGAAGGCATGTAACACGTCCAGTATTGGAGCTCTTTAAGAAGTTACACAACAATCTGTAAGAAAGACATATATGGCTGATGTTGCAGGAATCTCCACAGCAACTTCTTCAGTTCTCTTCCAACCTTTCATGTATATAACTGTGAGCTGTGAAGCATATCAGTGTACATTTGCTCCAAAATACACGTATTTCCTGTTAGTTACAAAATAGCAAGTTACACGTGAGAAAAGGATAATCTTCCTCTAGGTGAAATAATAATTAAAAAAAAAAGTCAGCACTGCAGATTCTTATGCTCTGCAAGTCACTTTTAAACTTTTTAAGTTACTTTTATGCTTCACTTGACATTTAACAACCAGTTTAATTATATTGTCCTAACTCAGAAATAGAATCCTATTTGTTACCTCACAAAGGTCTCGTGAATGTGCTAAATGGGACTAACTTGGGATTTGCCTGGTTGGAGAGGTGCAGACAGCATATGTGCATCCTTCCCATGCTGAGATGTGCCAGAACATTAGCCAGCTCCAGGTTGAAAAAAACAGATCCACATTATCATAGCTCTGGGCTGGAATTAATATATCTACTTCTCAACAGGGCTTAAAGTTGAAAGAACCTTTCTGTGGACTTGATTTCTAAATATGATTTGTATTGGCAAACATGAAATAGAAAGACACATTGCAGTAGTTTCATTTCATTAAATGGTGAAAGGATAAAAATGTCGATATAATCAATTATAATATAAACCTTCAGAAAATTCAAACTGGCAGCTACCATAATTTTTGATAATAATAATAGTAATAAAGTAGTAGTGTTCTGACCACTTAATTTAGCTAGCAAGTATTTTTCTACCTGTGATTATACAGCATACCTACTAGTCCAATGAGACACATAAAGCCTCATGAGTCATATAGTTACCACTTGTAAAGTGTTCAAGACAATATAGATATAGCAGCAGCTAAATATGGCTAAATTCTCACTTTGTTGGTTGAACACTGGCTTCTCAGGCTGGAATTTCAATGGTACCAACAAAATCTGGTCAATCTATGCAGTTTCAGTGACAAATTCTCATGAAGAATAGGCCAATTTTTGAGGAACAATAACTGTATTTCTCACTAATTTTAACAGAAGTAACAGATCTGGTAAAATCTTTTCTTCCATTTGTCATATGACTTGAAAACCTCCCTCACAGATTCTAGCTCTATGTTAAAAACAATTCATTTTAGTAACATCTCATTTTGATATATGTATTTGTTTCATCTTCCAGAGGGATACTGATACTTCTCAATTCCTGCAGTGCCTTCAAATTAGATGTACCTGAGCCTCAATTTTCCTCGATAATAAATAATAAATCATTCTAGAATGATTCATAAAATTAAGAACAAAAGGAAAAAGTAACCTCAACTGCTTTGAGTCAATTATTATTTAAAACAAAACAAAAACATAAAAAACCCCAAACAAACCCCAAAACAAAAAATAAACAACCCTCCCCAAACAAATAAGTAAACACTAAAACCCCACAACTTTTCAACACTAAGTAAGCTCACAATTGTGCAATACACTAAAACAGACTAAGACCTATCAGGAAAGTTTTGCAATATACTGTCATCATAGTATAAAATGCCTCCTATGTATTGTTTGACAGGTGATTAATTCAGATTAACACTAAATAATCCTTAACATTCTATTTACTTGTCATTTATTTTACTTAATTCTTAATGCTGTTCTTGAACAATACTTACAAAGAATTATTATAGTGTATACAATCCTGTGCAACAAAGAACAGTAGGAAGCTAGCCCTTGAACCAAAGAACTAACATTGTCAAAATTAAACCAGACATGAAAACATAGGAAAAAAGTATCAGATCAAACAGCATCAATACTGTAAAGGCAGCATCATCACATCTGACAATATAATCTTTTTCAATAGGGAGGATGTAAGGTGTAAATCTAGAGAGAATTAAAGAAAACAAGGCTAGAGGACATCTAAAGAAATGAAAAGGAAAAAGGAAGGAAAATAAAGGAGGGGTTGAAGATAATAGGAAAATAATTTCAGACAAGTATGGGGCAAATTTCACAGAATGATGACAGAAATATCACTTTGCTGAACTACTGTCAGACTTCAGTTTGACATGAAGAAAAAATATTCAGATACTTTCTTATGTCTGTCTTCTAAAACAGTTGCAGTGAGCATACAGTGATGTATAAAGACAGAAAAAGCTCACAGCTCAGGAATATCTTTTTTTTCAAGGGAAGAATAAATGATCAATGTGCTTCTATGATAAGCCTTCCCTTTATTAGTTAGTAAGCCACTTGGCCTACAAATGATAGAAGGTTTTCCACACCCTATAAAAATAAGCAAATAGATGAGAGATTCATGTTTACAATGATATGCTGGAATAAAGGTGAATATAACTGATAATGTAATCCCCTAGGAAAGGCCTTACTTTCCAGTATGCTGTACTTTGCTTCTACTCTTTCTTTCCAGCACTCTGATTCAACTGTCTGCAAACATTCAATTACACCCCGCAGCTATTTCCAGAGAAATAAACAAGGTCAGCCTTCATTGGCAGAAACCTGAAATCATACAAAATGCTTTTGGCATTTGTTACTTACAATCAACTGTTTGAGTACAAATAAAAATTCAGCCCAGCGTGTACAGCAAGAATATGTGGATCATTATCTTGCCTAAACCACACAGCAGATACAGAACTAAAATTTTAAGGGTTAATTGTAACAAGGGAGTTTCTCTCTACAGAAAGCAATACACAGCAAATATTTCCTAAAAGATTGGGTTGTTGAGATAGAAGTGGACTATAATGAATCAGATATATTCTATGGTCTCATGCTAGAAACAGCAAATGGCCTCAGCTGCAAGCATGAAATACATAGCTAGATATGACCTTCCCTCTTCATATACAACACATATTAAAAATTAGAACTATGGTAAGCATATTGTGCTTAAGAGTGTCAAAGCTCACAATGAATTATAAATAACTTGATCTCTATTTTAAAAAATGAGAGAGAAAAAAAAGGTTGGTTAATAATTCTTTTTTATGAACTAACTTGTCCATGCAATTTTTTCCATGCAATTCCAGCAAATTTTCACTGGCTTAAATTCAGGCTGCTTTCCACAGAAAGCTCATACAATCTCTCTGCTGTGCTATTACCAGATTGGAAGTACAAGTGTTTATAAACATAAATATGACACACCAGAAATCAGGTATTTGTTCACAGACCACATAATGGCAATCCTGATATGAAACATACCATCTAATATGTGGTTTACCCATCCAGCTCTCCTGAATAATCATAAAGACCAAGATATATTAATGACACTCCTTCAACTGTGATGTCTCTCCTCATACAGAGCCTATACTTTAAGTTCTCTTGTAAGACAGACCTTAAATTAAATTATTCCACTCACATGATCTCACTGGAGTAATAGAGCATCTCACATTTTAACCACTAATGCCAACATTGTGGTAGGTGAAATGACCTCTACAATGCCCAACAGCAGGGTTGTTTTGATATGACATTGCAGAAATGCAAAACTGACTTTCTGAATTTCACTGTTCAGAAACAGTGAGGATATCCACATAGAGCCATTCCATCTATGAATATGTCACAATCCAAACCTACCCCAAATCGTGTTTGTTATGTTTGGGGTTTTTATTAAATACAGAAAAAGTATCTGCTTTCTTTTTTATTTTTTAACTTATGCTAGGTCTCAGTTTCAAATTTTCACTGAAGTCCAGGAAATGAGAACCTACTGTAAAAAATCATGCCAGTATCCTAGAGATCATGAGTTTACAGGACTTACAATATTTCCAATATGGCAAGACTTCATATAGTTTAAGCATCATTAATCCAGACTCCATGAAGCAGAAAAAAAGAGTTACTTTCTCTTTATAAAATCTAAAAAACTTGAGCAGCACAATAAAAAAAAGGGTCTTATGAAAAATCAGTATCATCATCTAACTGCTATTAATTTTCCAGAATAAAATAACTCCTATGATCCTAGAAACTGTGGACATCTATCGGACCTACATTGCAAGAATTGTTTTAATGGTTCAGATGATACATAGTCATTATAATTAACTGTTGAACAAGACTGCAAAGATTACTTCTGCTCATTACTCAAAAGAAGAGAGGTCAATATATGCCTGGAGTTATCATGATGTTTGGTCTTGAATACTGTGATATTCTCCTTTGGCTCCTCAAAAAAAGAACAAGACAGATTCATTGCATGAATTAAAACAGGCCCAGCTACAACCTTGTGATATGTTTTGTTTTACACATTATCAGGATTTTGATTTGCAGCATTAAAAAAGATTTTGAAAATATGACCATCAGTCTTGCAAAATTAGTATCAATTTATCTAAAGAGCTAAACTGAGCAATGCCTCAGTGCCCTAAGGATCAAATGATATAACCTTTCCTTTTCCACAAGAGGCTTCAGGGAAGAATTGTCTTCAGATGTCTTGCTACAATTTATCACACAATTTATCAAGAAGGGAGGTGCAGTGGACAAGTTGCTGTTGGCTGCTTCTGTCTATATTGCCCTTCTGTGTTTAGGCTGGACCAATAAGGCAAGAAAGGTGAAGGGATCGCTCTGCACGTGACCTAACACCTGACAAATTTAAGATAGATGCATCTGTATGCTCACAAAACCTAAACTCTAAGATTAAAATAAGAGATACAAAAGACACAGAGTGCTTATGGCTAAAAAAAATAATTAAAAAATAAAAACTGCAGTGAAGGATTTTAACTATACATATACAAATTGATCACAAGATACTTCAGGACAAAGAAGTAGAGAACCTGTTCATCATTTTAAGTGATTTGCTCATTAAAATCTTCACTTATGCAAAAAGCTGTTCAGAAATTCATGTTGGAAAATATGCTGTAATTTGTTGAAAAAATAGAAATATTTGCATTGTGAAATAATGATTGCACACACCTAGAAGGTGGCATCCACAAAGATGTGACAAAGATGTGCATAGTTTCCTTTATGTTAGCTCCAGCATTTTGCAGGCCAATAGAAGGATGGTTCTGATCCCCATACAATAACCAGCACCACCCCACTGCATGTCTCTCTGGTTTTGCCTGCCTCTCCTGTTCAAAGCAGAATATCACCTTGAAATGATTTCCCTTTCTTCAATAAGAGGTTAAGCAGGCCACAGTGTTTGTAAGCTGTAAAATGGCAGTATAAGGAATAGGCATTTCTATTAAAGATCTTTCTCCTACCATCTCCAGACTTAATGCTAAAGATTAAACCTAATACTCAAGTCATCTATATTTTTTGTGACAGTGCAAACTATATGCTACATTTTTAAAACTAAAGATTTTTGTGCTGTTTTCACTTATGCAACATGAAGGTATTAATTGCTTCTTTTATAAGAGCTTACCAAATGCACCAAATTTAAAAGCATTAACGAGCTTGATGATAAATAAAGGGGGACAGGGGAGGGGAGGGAAAGAGGGGGGAGGGAACCCAAGCAGCAGAAAGGAGGCATTTCAAGGAACCTCTAACTTGTTAATTCAGAAGTAATGAAATATTTCTCCATGAGTAGACATTACAGAGAGTTACATCTTGTCAATCCCACTGTGCCCTCCCCTGAATATATAATACCTTGTACTCCTATAATGCCCTACAGGGGAGAAATAAAAATTAAAGGTGTATTTCAAAACAGCTTTACAAGGCCCTATCCTCTCAACAAATTTTACGAGCAGTATTTTGTCTTCTTCACATTCTCTATTGGCTTTTCTTCCTGCAGTCTTACAACAGCTTGTCAGATTCACCACAAACAGACGAACAAACGTTGAATCCAAAGTACTTTCCACCTATGGAGAGAGACAGAACTCAATGAGCAGACGACTGACCTATTTTTGTGAGGCTGTGATGCAGAGCCCTTTAAAAATACGCTCTCTTCTGCTCCCATTCCTTTGAAAAAATTGCATTTCTGGTATGCATTCGAGAAAATCCAAGTTTGGTTGTTTCTTTTTTGTCATTGTTAATGGGTTTTTGTTTTGTTTTGTCAACGGGCCAAACTAAATGCACTATCAGATCATTTTCAAGGCTTTACATTATGCCATGCCTTTTACACTAGCTGTATTCACAACACTGTGCATGACATTTAATTAGCAGGAAATCTAAGAAAGATCGCACAGAACTCATTAGCTTTAAATTGCTTTTAGGGGTAATTAAAAAGCATAGCATCTCCCATTTCAATATTTTTTTTAAAAAACCCAAAAACATTTTAATCAAATTTCTGCAAAGGAACAGTAACAAAACCTATCAACAAATGAACCTTTAGGTAACATTTTTAAACTTATATGAAATCTCCTAACCAGAGAACTGAAAAGCTTCACTCCCTCTAAGGCTTCCCTAGATTACTGTGACTGCATCTGTTCAGAGCAGCTAAAAAGTAAAAACTCTTCATTGTCATTTTACATTAGATTTTGTACCATTCAAGTACATCTTCATGTTGTATTTTACATTGGCACGTCACAGGCTTGCTTTAGCATATCAATACCATTTACAAATCTCAAAATTGAAAGCCAAATATGCACAATTGTTTAAGCAAATGTTGTCTTCTAACTTAAATACCTACCAGCACTGGTACAGAAGAAGTTAATGAGTAACTTCTACACTAAATTAAATTAATGCCATGAAACTTAGCATTAAGAACTAGAGGCTTTTCTTTTGCTGCTGTTCTTAAATAATAGGATTTTTAATGTCAGTATGTTTGTTAACTGCAAACTTCATCTACATTTGAACTCTGTCATCTGCTGCATCCTCCTTCAAACTGAATGTTAAGCAGATGTTCATCTTACTAACTGTGGAGTGGCTTTGAGGTGTGTAATTATTAAAAAAAGACACCTCTTCTATGGGCAAGAATTAAATACAACTTTTCAACAAGGAATGGCTGGACAAACATTGTCTTGCATTTTTCCTATTCTATACATACAGCCTGCCTTGACTAGTGAAGGCTAAGGTACTTCTTTTACCTCATTGCTCCTCCTATCCCATACACAGTAGAGAGGAGACTCAGCTTCAAGGGACTAAGTTCCCAGAGAGCATAATAGACTCCAGCCTGCTGCACTGGTTGTCTGGTTCTCCTGAGAAGTAACTGAGCCAGACTTGTAACTGAGTTACAAGTTAACATTCTTGGAAACACAGGCTTGTGTTTTGTAAGTGCTAAACTTAGAAACACTACCAAGGAGACATGAAGAATTTCAAGGGTTTAAAGCTCAAAGGTGAGAAGCTAGCAGTATGTTGGCAATACAGTTAATGCCACCTTTCTGCAAGTACTTTAGAGAAAAGGTCCTTCTGTGATCTCACCTACCCAGAAGTTGCTCTTATCTGCTTTGCACTACAAAAGACAGCACAATGGAGATCATAGGACTGTTGCTTGGAAGTACAGCATAATTTCAAACAACATTTTTAGTAAAGTTAATTCACGCTTTTGCCTGAATGAGGCATGGATACCGTATGTATTTTTGTTACAGCCAGCCTCCACTTTTTGTGAGTCATTCACAAGATAAATAACAATTTCACTAGAACTATGAAAACTGACTACTTTTTGCATGTGCTGGGATGACCTCAGTTTCCTCACCACTGGTGAGTAATTTAAATTCTGCCTTCTCTGGACACTTAGTAAAACGTTTCAAATGAGAACGCCACAGGGACTAACCAAATCTGTATCAAATGAACTTATCTTGGAAAACAAATTTCAAAACAAAAACAAACAAGCAAAACACATTCCCCACACCCCTCCCAAACAAAGAAACAAACAACAAAAACAAAACACCACAATCTACTTAAAATATATTCAAAGGCAATTGACAATACACCAAACATTTTCAGCTAGAAGAAAAAGGAAGTAATTATTTAATAGGCCAACATGAAATAATTTATGTTATCAAACAAGGTCTTGTTTTCTAGCACCCAGGTTTGAGAACAGCATGCCCATATTGGAAAAAATAATCACCAGGTGTCTAAATTAATTGCCAGATCAATTCAGTGGAAAGCATCCAACAGACAGCCACATGTGCTTCTCTAGAATACAAGGACAACTAACTACGAGTTAAATTAATTATGTTACTGAAGAATAATGACCACCTCAGACTTGTTCAGCAAGCACTGGTGTAAAAAACTTGTGGTTTTTCTTCCTTACAAGCCCAGGCTAAATCCAGGAGTTCTAGCTCCAGCGGAAACCCTTAAGAATACAACAATTTATTTTTTTTTTCTCACAACAGTAAAGTTTGAAAAATGCTACAGAGTGCTTTAGAACATTGCACATGAGTCACTACCTTCTCTTAAATATCTTACATGCTTATAGCTAGTTCCAACTTGTGACTGGAAAAACATATGATTTCCAATTTAAGAGGAAAAAAAGCAACTACCTCCAGATGAGGCCTAGATGCAGTATCAAGACTTCGTATGGGAAAAATGACTGCATCAGTTAGGCTCAGTTAAAGAATCATGGCAAATATTGAGAAACCTAAAAGGAATTTTAAATACAGTACAAAGTCAAAGACTGAAATAAAGACTCAGAGAATGTCTGCATAATGTCTTCTATTCTTGGTATCAGTAACAGGACACACGATCCTTTTCAAATATCTTTATTTTCCCTTCTACAGTCCTATAGATGCTCTCTCGTATTCAAGCCAAAAGGCAATGAACAACTTAAAACGCTGGAGATGGGGGAGAATCTGAATTCTGTGGTCTGACAGTTGCTAACATATTGTAAAAAACATTTCCCCTATGGTCTTTGCAGAACTGGTTGCCTTTCTTTAGGAAGAATTCAACAGAAATGAGGATATCCACACAATAAATTTCCCAAACCCAGCTCTTAAACACTGTGTGACCACAAATAACCACAGAAATATTGAAAAACCACAGACTGTTCCATCACAATGTCTGAAACAAAGTAACAACAAAAGAAAAAAGATTAGAAACATGCTACTAGTAATAGATCACATTCTCATCTTTTCTTCACCATGACCTAAATATATGCAAAACAACAGTGAAAACATTTCTTGAAGTTTTAACTGAAAATATAGATTTTAAAACCTACTTAAAAATATTTTATACAATCAGCATGTTGAGGAATGGTAAGATATTGCTTAATATTCCAAACGATTCAGTGTCATGGCCAGTGTACTCCAATACCATTTATACTTGAGTTCAGAAAACTTTTTAACAATTTGCATTTATCACAATATTCAAAGCAAACAAGCAGTTTTCAAACTACTTTCTTTGAAGTAACACTAATCTGTAATTTGATTTTGATATATATACACAGGCATAACACCGATTATTTGTAGGGCAGCAAGAGCTCAAAAACAGTTTATTTATTTTGTATAAGCAATATTTTGCAGGTTATCTTCCACTGAAGATGAGAACATCTAAAACCCTGAGAGCACTGATTGTGGCACTGTTTTGATCTCTTGTCATGAAGACCTATCCTGAAGCATTTTTCACATGGACATTAAATAGATGCAAGATAATGTAGCAGCTCTACAATGTATTTTTCTCTTGTCTTGTACATACCTATTTTGTAGTTTAGATAGTTGACAGAAGATTTATAAAAGAAGGAATAATCATTAATAAGTTGGATTGCAAAGTATGGCTTAGTACACTATTTTTTGCACAATGCAATCAAAACCTTCCTAGTAATCATAAGAGAAGCTTTTCTAGAATAGCTAAATAAATTGGTTTACATTTCCCATATGGATTTTAGTGTTTAAAAGTTTAATTTGAGCACTTAGGTTAATCTTATGTCCTGTGTCAACTGACAGTTGGTTCAAGTTCTGTCTATTTTTAATACTGTCTAAACAGTTGCATATCACATAATGCAACAAAAATCCATCTCAGAGAACTCTAGCTGCTCATGTTTTTCATTGCCTATATATTGATTTTTCAAGAGTACTGAGCTATTTATAATTAGTAATGCAGTAATAATCTAATTATTTGGTTTCAAAGATACTGAGAACTTGCAAATCTCTCTTATAAAACAATCTATCTGTTGATGTCCAGCAATTACAGACTCAAAACCCATGACTTTAATGGAAGGCACTTAATTTCTTCAACCAGTAAATAACAGAACCCACTGGGGTTTCAAAGGAAGTGAATTTTCAAAGGGCAAAATAATTCTGAAACTTAACTCTTGCGATGAGTCCTAAGCCATCATCTTCCCATCAGAAGTAGCTATCAGCTACTTCTAAAAATTGAAATTCCTTGAATCAAAATTCTAAAAAGTTTTCTATATATCAATATAGCTATAGTATTTAAATGTTAGGCTTGCACAACTGAACAAGGAAAAAATGCAAGCTTCAACGTAGAAACAAGCACATGACAACCAGCACATACAGTGCACATGGCATTACACAATTTACCTCTCCCATAGGAGAAAACAGATAAGTCGAAAAGCAGCAATTGGTTCAAAGCAATTAAATTGCAACTGACAAATAGGTTGGTGTGACCAACAGCTGCCAACAAATCCATCTGAAAAGAATTTCAGTAACTTATAATGATAGATCCCCACTGAATACAGAACTATCCACTTCTTCTATGGCTCTCTTGTATTTTTTGATTGAATTCAAATACTCTTGAGTATTATACAATGGCCATGTAAGTTGCTGTTCTTTATTGATGTTAAAAGATTTTGGACCTAGGCCATACAGTATATTAAAATAGAACAAAAGTGTTAAGATGATAATAAAAGAAATTAAAATTAGCTATTTATATTGTCACAAGGCTTCTGATTTAGAATTTGATCCTGCCTTCATCTGTAAGGAATGCTTTTTCAACAGAGAACTCCAAACTCAACATGCACAACAGCAGATGTAAAAGCAGATCAAGTATCTGCAAGAACTTAACCTGCACAGCAGCCATCTGTCTCAGAATTATATATTTTTTCTAACATAGTCTTTTCTGTTTCTCATTCAGTTGAGGAGCAGATCTTCAGCTTCACATGGATCATCTTTTTGTCTTTTTACTGTATTTTGTAAACAACAATAGTTGTTCCTATTGAATTACTTGCATCTAAATTAGCGAGTAACAAGGACAATAAAAACAGATCTGCAGAGAGAAGCAGTTGGTGCTGAGGGCCCAGTGCCCACACTATGCATGTTTTAAGGAGCTTTACTTCAATAAGCTTTGGGCTGGTAATCTAGATGAATTATCACTTATTAGTTTAATTTCATTTGAGAAGAGTCCAGTCTATGCACACTGAAACCAGTCCACAATGTGAACCAAATCACTGGAAATAGGAAAAGTCATGAGACATAAAATGAGCATTCCTCTATAAAGTTCTCTTAGGATTTCAGTCTGGATTAAGGCTGTGCTTTTGAATTACAAGCTGTCAGGAATTGTACATAAATGGAAGCAAACTCACTTGAAGGCTGTATAGGTGAAGCCAAGGGAGAGCTTTGGCAGCAGGAACATTTGGGAGAGGAGGAATAGAGAAGGGCAATTAGATCACAGCCTTAGAGACATCATCTGATAAATTTTCAGCCTGTCCTGGCTCACAAATTATGATGTGGCAAGTGCAAGTGACAGCTGCTCTATCTGTTGTGCCTAAGATATATTGGATGACATTAATAAGACACTGCCAACGTTGAAATCATTGACACTCCACTTACTGAAAGGTTTCTGGAAAGGGCAAAAAGCTGTCCACTAATGCATTGGCAAAGACAAGATAAACATAGCAGTCGTCTTTTCTCATGGAAAACTCTTCATAAGTTACTTGCTATTTTCCAACCACAAAAGATTATCACACAAGCTCTAAAGGAAAAAGCAAACTCTAGCAAGAATGACGTTTTAATACTTCCTTGGAACAAATGAAATCCTGTTGAATACAAAACCAGAAGAACTGCCATATCAGAACAAGACAATAATCCATCCAGTCTGTTATTCTGCTTCCAAAAAAGGTTAACTAAAGCTTTTGAGGGTAGCTTTGGTTCCCCATAAACCAAACAGTTCTGTGCAAGTCTGAGGAATAATTTTTAGCCCAAGGGCAGCATGACCATAAAGTCTAAATGTAGCAAGTACACGTGACGACAACAGGACAGCTCTGTTTTTTATTTCATTTAACGTAAGTACCAATACCAGTTTTATCCTACAATGTGACCACAAACCTAAAGAGATGACATTAAATCAATATTTGCACACATACCTGTGAAAGAGCAGAGATACTATGGAAAGTTGTTCTTCCAGTCTGGATTTTTTTCTCTTAAATGCCCTCTTATCTGCTTACCTGCATACCTATGAAATTCTTAAGCCTTCTAGTCTTCCCAACATTTCCTCTGTAATTTCCATTTAGGACCACGTTCCTTGATCCAAAACAGCATTTACTTCAGAGAGTAATGGCACTATCATAAATACTCATGTAAGTGTTGCAAATGTGGAGAGTAGTTATGCACCCATGGCATGCATATATTTTTGCATAACAGGTAAACATTTACTAAAAATTAATATAACTGCTAAATCCTTGGAAATAACTCTATTACTTTAGGAATTTTTTAGAAAATATCTTTTCTCATCGATGACAGAACAGGTTTTGCTTATATCTTTTGCATGTGCACCCTCCTGTTTGCCTCTTGCATTGCAATGTGTGGTTGCAAGTGAGTAAATTAATCTGCTAGGTGCACTTAGAAAATTCTTGATTTTTTTATTTTTTTTTCCTCAGATGTGGAATAGCTCTATTTACCAGCACCTTTCCAGTGGTAATATTTAATCAGTATTAGCATCTCTCCTGCTCACTGCTGTTACTGGCTACTGCAACTTGTAATAGTGGATCTTGTGATAGGGACAGAGCCCTACTTTGAAACAAGACTGGTTTCATAAGCATTATACAGGAGTCAACTGGCTTGCCCAACAAAAAACTCATGGTTCCACTTCCAGTAACATCAACTTATTACCTTACCGCTGCTTTACTGTGCAACATGCAAGACATTTTCCACAATTCTAAACAAGAAAGATTTGCATTTATGTCATAATATTTACAAAATTAAGTAGTATTATTCTGGGTGTATTTTTCTCAAGAAGAAGTCTTAAAGTAAAATAATTATTTTAATGGATTCCTGATGCCTTTTTGTCCACCTAGTCATGAGTGTATTCACCTCTCTGTAAGTACAGTGTTATTTTTTCCTAGCTCTATCAATTTTTGTGGATTGCTTTTCCCTCACTCACTATTCCTTAAGTATAACTTTTATGCTCCTTTTCCTAGACTCTGAAACTTCTTCCTCCTTTTTCCTATTGTGGTGCATTTTTAGTGTTGTTCTTTTCTTTCAAGCCATGAGTTAACAGGAACATTTCTTGTCTGATTTCAGATCTTTTGCTCTTCTCTCTGCTTTAGTGTTCTCATCTCTTCCTTGATGCTGCTTTTCAAACATTACAATATCTTTCAGCACTCGAGCAAGGTGGCCAATAATTGCGTCATTGGTCTGAAGGCTGAATAAATTTAAGCAGACTCTGTAGACCAAAACAAACCATGTACAGCAATGTATCTGCTAATCATCTTAAATCCAAAAGAAGTGTTCATCATTCAGAAACAAGGATCAATCCTCTCTATTCACATCCTTATACCTTCCTAACCTTAACACACCCATGACCTTGCATGTTAAACTCTTACACCCTAAATCTCTTTTCTCCTTCATTTTTTGCATCTTCATTCCCTTGCCTCAGCCCAAGCTTTGTGCAGCTGATATAAGAGGCTTAGGCAACTAGTCGAACATTATTCAGAGACTCAGGAAAGGAGTTTGCAGCTTTCCTACAACATGCCAACCCCTGACCTTCAGTGAAAACAACACTGTGAAGCAGTAAAAGCAACCTCTTCAGTATCTACTGAAGTCTAGTAGGAAACATAAGGTTTATTGTCACTCTAAATATATGGCATTTTGCCTGAATCATAGTACATAATAGCTGCATTTGTTAATTCTCTACAAATGAGCCACTATGACTGTATTCCTTTGAGGGCTCTTAGGGACTAGTTCAATATTGCCCACTTTTGATTGTGTCTAAAAATACATATTTGCTTAATCAGCCAGCTTCCACAATGATTTCCCTAAATGTATAAAATGGTTGTGGTGCTGTAGTGCAACACTGTGTGACCAAACTGTGTCTTGAGGTGCATTCATCAAATTACAACGGCACTGCAATCAGACAGAGACCAAACCAAGTCACCTCAGGCAGAGAAATTTCAGAGGAAAGTAGTCTTGACAGAAGATATATTTTAATAGGCTGTATTTAACAAACAAGACTGAACCTTATTTTGTGTTTTCAGAATTTAAATTCTATTTCTCTGAGGGATTTTTTTCTGTATATGCTCATTATATTTCCTTAGCACCTGATCCAAACAGAAATGCAGCACTCCTTCTGCAAACAGATATCTCATGCCCTAGGGAAATAAAAGAATTTTTATACCTCTTGACCATAATAGCTTGTACTTTCATACCTTTCAATCTGATGTGATTGTAGTACGAGGTGTAGAAAAATGTAGAGCAGGATAAAAAAACAAAACAAATACATACTTATATAAATATATTTATAATTACCAGTCCACAAAGTTTCACATGGACCAAAACAAATTTCTTTATACCATTAATAAGAGTATCTAACCCAAATAACTTGATTCTGCATTTTCAGTACAAATAATTTATAGCATCCATTAAGCTACTGGGAAATCATGTGAAGGAAAAGAAAATCTCAATATAAAACAGAGTCAGTCCCTGCTTAGGATAGACAGATCACAGCAGATACATGTTTGACCAATACTTCCTAGTTCATAAATACTAGGTTAAGTCTGACCATATGAATTACCCATTTATTGCTGAAATCTGCTGCAGTAGTAAGAATGAGAAAAAATATTTTGCTAAAATTACAACATATTGTACTCGAGATCTAACATATATTGGTATTCAACTCAAAAAGCAACCATATTTATGAAATGAAATGGTTCTATGAGTGACTTCCCTTTATTTAACAAAGAAATTAGAGGTATCTAGTGTCCCTGCACCTTGGTATATAACCATAAGATGGCCACATATATATAGCATTATTCCACAGATTTGTTCCCATGCTTCTTTTCTCCACTCATCCTCTTCTCACAGAGCTGACTGCTGCAAGATCATTCCAATGTCATACGAAATTATGTGCCATCAACTCCTACACTTTTCAGGGTATGATGAAATAGAATACCCCTTCAGGAGAATTTTCATGCCCAGCTCCCACATCTCATACTGGTGAGTACTCATTTATTGAAGTATAATCTTTGAAAAACTACCACTCTAACCATTCAGAGACAATCCTAGAATTCTGTGCTGGAAAGGGCTTTTATAACATCTTTTACATGGGGAATACATTTGAGAAATATCTTTAGGGAACATTTAAGAAACAAGGGAAATTCTAACTAGATCATATTATGTTTCTAAAGTTAGAAACATTTAGACTTGTTCCAAAGGGCCTTGATTTATCCAGTGATATTTATTGCTAGTATTTCAGATGCACGTAGCTCTGGAGAGGAGGAAACATATTTCCACAGCTTCAAAAAAAACATGGTTCAGAATACCAAATTCGAATGGGATTTCAATTAGTCTCCTAACTCCAAAGGGGTTATTAATTTGTTCTCCTGTCCTGTAACATAATCCGTTAGTTCAACAGCATTTAACAGCTATATGTTTGTTCAGTCAGTTCCTAAAACTCTGAAGATGCAGACCCATCACCTTTACAATGTTTTTCATTATCTATATTATCATTCAGTTTTTCTAACTTCTGATCTAAATGCTTCTTGTTGAAGTCTAAGCCCATTATTTCTTGTCCTGTCAAAGGTGGACATAGAGAACAATTTTACATTCTTGGAGAGTTTTACATATTAGAAAAGCATCATAATTTCTGTTGTTCAATGTTTTCGTTGTTGTTTTTCAAAACAATCCCTTCATTAAATCTTTCTTTGATGGTGATGTTTTCTACATCTCAAATTACTCTCAAGGCTTTAGAAATGTGGTTCAGAAATCTGAACTGAAATTGGGTCACCAGAATTATAATTTCTTGTGTTATATACAGAATGAAAATCAACTAAAAAAAAAAAGCCCCAAACAAATAAAAAACTAAACCCCAGCTAAACTTAATGTTCAATAATTCCTACTTCATAGACATATTTTAGTGACAGCTTTGCATCTAAAACAGTAATTGAAAAAAAAATATACAACAGTTAAAATATCCTGGAACACATAATGATAGAACTAGCAGAGTTAACAAGACCATACAAAGCTGCCTAAAGTAAAGTCAGAAATAATTACGGGTTACAAAAAGTCTTGCTGACAGCATTTAATGCTGGTCCTTTGAATTATAAGAACCTTGCCTTTAGGGCAGAATGCATGTAATGCTTGAACGTCAGGAGTATACTTCCAGTTGGCAGTTTTAATAGCACATTTCTATGCTGTGCTCATTTTTATATTGTTAGTAAGCAATTTCTTGAAGAAATCACATTGCAGTAAATGTGCTTGGGTAAGTATTTGTTCTTATCTACATTAGATGGCAGAATAGCAAGTATACTAGAGCTGGCCATGTGGTTGAGCATAATGCTCAATGATGAGAAAGAGGGCCTTCCTGGTCTTAACTATACCTTTGGAGAAACTCTCATACAAAACCCAATCCTTGCTTTATTTCAATACAGCAGCAGCTTAGGTGCAGAAAGAGTACCTGAGAAACAGCAATTTTAGAACATGGTACATATCAAGGAGATGGCAAATGTGGGTTAAAGTTTGGAAAAGGGATTCATTAATCTAGCAGCCATAGACATACTCTCTCCATGACTTTGCTGGACGACAACATGATATAACCTAGAATGTATTACTCAAAGAATGAGATCCCTGCTACTTATGCTGAATCAAGCAGCTGAGAAGCAAAGTAACACAACCCATCAGAACAGCACAGGTCCTCATCGGCCTTTCTCCCCATCCAGATTTAATATATGTTGAAGATGTTGAGTCAGTACTTGCAATTATTACTACCCTTTTTGCATTGCAGCTCTGTTTTAACTTTTTTTCAGGAAGAAAACAACAGATCTTGTCTGTGAAGAGCTTTGTAAAAAACACTACTCTAAATATTATTGCTAATTGTACATAAAGCTCAGATTAAAAGGAATCTGCATCATACAATTACACATCAAAGCAACACTATTTGCAGATGTAAACAGCACAGTCTGATAACACTTTTAAACTAAATATGTTAGGTAGTAAATCTATTGGGTTTTTGGCATGTATACTCCATTTGTTGACATTAGCCATATTCAAATAGAGCACCATATTGACACAGCATCACACTTGTGAGCTGACACATGCAAATACAGCCCTCTCTGATACGCATTCAAAGGCAGCAGATCAGTTTAAACAGCAAGTCCAAGCTACATCATATAGGGATTCTCCAGAGTTTTTGAAAAGTGGTACCATCTCAATTTCTTGTAAACAAGGAAAAGCATGGGAAGGAGACACAAAGGGGTATGAAACCACATTTCTGAAGGCTTCATTCACAAGCTGCCTCAAATGACAGCCTCCTGGTGCACGTTAATGACACTGCTAGTTGAAGGAAAGATTTTTATTAATGCATCTTCTCTCTCTGCAAGCACTTGTCTAGGTCTCTCAGACAGCAAGCAGTAGTCATCTGGCTTATAAGTGCTGTTTAGTAGGACTGCATTTCACAGATGTTTTTTTATGAGGACTCTTTTAAGATCACACAGTACCAGTTTAAAATTAAGCCTTCTTTCGAAATCTGACAGTATTTTGTCACCTGAATGTGGACCATGTCCTCAGGGCACAAAACAAGGGCAAGAAACAGTCAGTTTGTGTATACTCATGGATTTTTCTACCAGAGATGTCCTGTTCTGCACTTGGCAGGTATGCCAATGCCATTGAAATCTACATCTCACAACCGAATAAGCAACCCTGCCCTAGAGGCTTCACATGTTGTATTCTTGTTGACTAACAAATGCTGTCTTGTTTTTGGAGAAGCTGCCTGCAGCACTGCAATTGCTTATGGTCGCATTATATTCTAGAGGAATTCTCCTTCTGAAATTTCAACTAACTCTTGGAGCCATGGGGTTACAAAACCTAATCTCGGAGCTGGGGGAAAAAAAATAATTAAAAAAACCCACAACAAACAAACAACCCAACAACAATAATGTTTAAACAGAACCCATAGCTAGTACTGTTAGTAAAGGTTAAAGAAACACATGTATAGATTAAAAGCATAGGAATTTAATGTGCTCTGAACATCTTAATCAAAGTATTTTTTCTTTAGTATGTGCGAATCAAATTCTGCTGCATAAAATAATTTTCATACTTATGGGGAGCAACCTCCAACAAATTCAAAGAAAAATAGACTGAAACAGGAGACACTGAAATCCTTCCAGCAGTACTCTTATAAAGAGCTAAACTTTTTTTTATTCTGATACTTGAATTGGGTCTTCTGTGTTTATTAACCTTCTCCACCGAGGTTCTGCTGCCTCCATCTGCTATTTAATGCCACCAAGCTAAACTTTTTTTTTGTAACTTCTTTGTGAAGACTTGCTATTTCAATAATGTTCATGCTAAAGATTTCATTGAGTTCAAAGTAAGTAGGGAACAGGTTACCATCTGATTATAAAAATATTTGATCTCATCACTAGATACAGTACCTTTAGTTAATATGTTACTGTGAATATTGCCTTGTCATGTGACCCTGTCCAGATAGAGAAAAGTCACCCTTTCTGGAATGGTAAAAGATAGGCCTCAGTGACTCACCCCTTTCCACTAGAACAGAAATAATTCTAGGAATAGGAAAATAAATTTGTAGAAGCATACTCAAAAAATATCAGCAAGTTTCAGTATAGAGTCTAACCTCTTAAACCACTGTCAGGACACTGTTTCCCCTAAATAATCTCCATTCAGTGGTACAGCTTTAGCACTAGCAAAAACTTTCAACAAATTCCTATAATTTATATTATTTTCTCTCAGCCTCTGATATAAATCCTATTAGGACAGCTTGATGCCTCTGGCAACAGGCATAGCTGGTAAATTCCACTGGAAAGGTAAACCATCATCCACCTTGAAACATGTCATAAGTGTACTCCTCCAAACTGAAATACATTTTTTATAATAACAACTTCTCCTTGTAGCCTACAGACTTCTGGACAAAGACACTTCTGATCTCAACTGCCATACTTGCACCAGTCTGTGTAGAACAGCTTAGTTATACGTTAGAGCTAAGCCTTCTGTGTCACATTGTTGACCTTAGACTGGTGAGTTGTGAGCACTGACATCCTCCTTCACAAAAAAACTCCAGAATTTATTGCCTCTTATATAGTCAGAGAGATAAAATAATTATTGAAAGGAAATATAAAAGCTGTAAAAGGTCTTTTTATATTTCAGGACATTGACACAATGTGGTTTTCACAACAACCACCTGTGTGCTTGCACCTTGATGACCTCCACAACATTAAAATTTAAGAGACCTATTCAGAAAGTGACATCTCTTACCTCCCTCTGTTGTAACTGTGAACTCTTTCACAATATAGGTGTTTATAAAGGAGAAATGCATACCTAAGAAAGATGATAATGAGCTGTACTACCACAGACCCACTTTTAACCCATTAATTATTTAGCATATCCACAAGATGACTGAGCTTTTAGACCTATTGGGTACCCACTACATGCACAAAAAGTATAATAGTAACTTGCCAGCTGCATACCTTCCTCTGGAAAATTATCCTCATGATAAAATATTTATTTCTCTGTATATATATATAAAGTAATAGAAATAACAGTGTTTTCAAAATTATCTAGTGGAGAGAAGATCAAAATATCAAACACAGTATCACAGCATGAACAACAAAGACCTACATAAAAGTTGCCAATACACAGGCTGGACACCAGCTAAAAATTTTTGTGCAGTAGGGATTTAAATGCAAGACTAAAGTTAAGTACTTGATTTCATAGTTTCCATGCAGACATTTTATACCTGTCATCTTGCTGCCTTTGGTTGGCAAACTCACAAGGTGCCCTGAACCCCTGTGGGACACTGCTGTGGGAAATACAGCCTCACTGGCAACAAAAACAGCTCAGCATGGTTGAAGAGAAATGAGAGCTGAGACATTGTCTGATGGTCCTCTTAAGTTACAATCATGAGAAATAAAAACTATTCATGGAGACAACATCAGAGGTAAGTCAAGTAGGTTTATACAAATAAGTGCATTCTACAGTTACACAGCAGATAAAAGATAGGCTTTGTAAACACTGTAAGTGCATTTATGATTTACTGACCCCTTTGCATTAGTTAATTACATCTGTATCTTCCAAAGTAAACAGCTTTTTTCCTAATGAATCATGATTCAAGTGAATTTAATTTGTGACTAAAATTAAACTGACAGACCTTCTGGTCCAAAGTAGATACTTGTACCTTGTATCCACTTGTAATTTAAATTACAAGTTGCATGTACCTTTTTATGCAGGTTTTACTTCTGAAGCCAAATTTCTCTCATGTGAATACAGTAGGTGTGATGACAATAAAACAATTATTAAAAAGTCTTTAGTTTTGGATATACTTAGGTCTTTTTCACAACTGCTACATAAATCAAAATCAAAGTAGCATCCTCCCAGATTTTAAGGACTCTAAAATCAAATGAGAATACCATTTAATCAAATTGATGTGGGACATGGAAACCAAAGAGCATCTTTTCTTGCTAGTCACAGTCCCTGGAAAAACATTCACAACTTGAAGAATAAAACTTTGTATACATATATATCTACTATCTCTGTAGTTTATAGGGAGAATAATCTCTCAAGTAAGATGCATGTTAGCTGCCAGCACCAAAGTTCCTGAGAGTTTACACTATTTAAAAAAGGATAATTTATTTAAAGTATGCACCTCGAAATACTCAGCACTTCTGATCATCTAGAACACAGAACAACCTCCTACCTTTTATTTACAAAATTTAAGTTCTCAGAGCTCCTGAACCACATATTGGTGGTACTGAAAACAACAGGAATCATTTTTTCCCAAAATGAAAAATGGGAACTGCCACCACAGATTTGCCTTTCAATTAAAAAAAAAAAAAAAATTAAAAAAATAGAGTATTTATGAAATAAACACAGAGGTGATGACTCTGTGATGGACTTTAAATCTCATTCGTATTTCTCCTTTTAATGTCTTTCCTACTGCAGAAAATATGTGCAAATTCAGCTTGCACTTCATGCTATTTTCCAGACAAAAATAACAACAGGAAAAGAAAAAAAGTTCATCAGTATCTCTCATGCACATATCTTCACTTCTTACCTAGGACACTGTAAATCTCTTAAGTAAACTCTGTGAAGTCTAACTTGCAACAATGAATCCTTATAAGGAAATCTATATGATTTATGGCCTGTAACAGGCATTGTAAGGGTAGAAAAGACCTATTTGTAGGTGTGGCAAAAGGAGATAAAGTATGGGATAGTCTCCCACTTCAACAGTGTTCATATTGAGAACATATCCTCTTTTAAAGTCATGCAGTTTGGTTATTGCTGCCTTTGTGTA
The DNA here is from genome assembly GCA_024611195.1 of Ceyx melanurus. Classification (NCBI taxonomy): domain Eukaryota; kingdom Metazoa; phylum Chordata; class Aves; order Coraciiformes; family Alcedinidae; genus Ceyx; species Ceyx melanurus. The sequence goes on along the minus strand of JANHGL010004435.1, from coordinate 6,708 downwards.
TGTCCATAGCCATCTGCTGCTTGAATCGCTGTGCTTGATGCACAGTCAAAACTGAACAAATTAAAGTTGGGCCGTTCCCCAAGGAACTTACACATACAAGATGTGTTACAAGTAACTACTTATGGGGGAAATTCAGAAAGAGAGTTTCTCAGGGACCTAAAAAATGGACTTCATCTGTTGATATTGCTCATTAGAAACAGATCCTATACTGAAGTTACAAGAAAGTGTGCTTAACACATTCTACTTATTTAATAAAAGATGACAGAATAAAGAACATGCTGGCACATAATATCGTATGAGTGCATTAAACCTATATTATGCTAAATTAATGCTTAAGTGAAACTAAAGCCCATATAAAGATTGCATAAAGTCACATGCCTGATCTCCTATTGTAGAACTCCAGAAATAAAAAGTAAATAAAGGGCAGGAAAAACATCACTAGGGGCTTACACAGCCTTGCAACTCCTACTTCACACTGTGATTATGGAAACTCCTCCCAGCAAAATGAATCCATGATTCTATTAAAGCCATGGGAAATATCTCCTGATTTGCACAGGCCACAGTTTTACTAAGGGTGTTAAGGGACCAGCACACATTTGGGCATGAATACATTAATGGTGGAAATATAGAAGCTGTGAAGCGAGTATCAATTATTAATGTTTCTTTCCATTGATTTTTCAGGCTCTCATACCATGTTACAGAGAGGGAGTCCAAAAAAGCATTATCAATGACTAAAGCTTGGACGTTGATTATAACAAAAAATGAAAATGCACACTGTATTGAATACTATTAGTTCTGATATCTTTTTTGCTGTGTTGGGTGTCATGAATTGTACAACACTGCACTGTAACAAACAACCTTCTTCTGACAGGGGCAGGTATGAATTTCTTATGAATAGCTCAGTCCATAAAGTCAACATTAAGGCCTGAGTAAGAAAACCAGGTATATGATGTCTCACAAAAATGGTGTCTCACTATAACCCCTTATACTTTTTAATATGAGGTCTGAGAGAAGGACACAGAGGGGTTTTCTGAGGAAGAATTCTCTCACATGGCTTGCAGCAAGCTGTATTTTGCCTGTAAACTGATACAGGCAATAGCTCATATACAAGTAAGAATTTGTAAATGAGACAAATGTTCTGTATACTTTTTTTTTAATACATATATAGTTATTTTTAAAACTATTTCTATAACATGTTCCATATGCCTTTGAGGTATCTGGAAGGTTATTGCTCAGTAGGAGGTAGTCTCACATATCCAGTGATACAATTTAGGGCTCAAAATGTAAAGCTGGTGATGTGATCAGAAAATAAGATCATTCCTGATATGGAATAATTTACTATTTAATTAGCTAGCTCATACACAATGTAAATCAATAAAAATTCTAATATCAAAGAAAACTTATGAGGGGAAATAACAAAATGCAAGAGGAGCTTGCAAGCCACTATGCTTCGATTTAGATCAAGATTCTGACCACCTAGAAATTTGAAAGTGTTCACAAAAAAGCTGTTATTCTTAGAAACTGCCATGGCTGCCGACTGAAATGAAGGTTTCACTGGCACATGAAACCCTTCATTGGTTTGGTTTGGGTTTTTTTGGCTTTGTTTTAACAGAACAGTCTCTTCCCCCTCCCCCCCCTCCCCCTCTTTTTGTAAGATGGCAGACTGCCCTGCTTTTACATGCAGGAAGAATCTGCCTTTGTAAGAGCTTATTCTCTCCTGCCAACCCATCATATTTGCTCACCTCTGTAATTAATGAACCAAAAATGGGAATGGATCTGAAATGGCTGTATCAGCTTTTATAAGCTTTACTGATCTGGAAAAAAAAACAAACAAAAAACAAGCCACCACTTCAGCTTGTGACAGCATTTGAGTTTCATGAATAACATCTTGAGGAGCTGATTTATAAAAAAATAAGGACCACAGGACAAATTTCGTCAGGGCTTAAAGTTAGAGTCACTTTAATTTTATTCCAAAATTACTCCCTTTTGATACTATTGTGCAGTCATCAGATACTTTTGAAAACAAAAAACAAAGTCTGTCATGAAAGGCCACTAGGCACTTTCTGACAGTCATTATCAGGAAAATCATGAGGAAATAAGCTGGGTCCAAAAATGAGTTACTTAGGCAACAGAGTACATTTATGTACACATTTCAGAGGTGAAGAAAGAAAAGATAGTAGAAAATCTCTTCAAACAGAGAAAATGATCTAGTATCTAGAAAATATGGTGCTATTAGTTCAACAGGCATACCACATTAATTTCTGAACAAGTACCATTTTAAGGCATGTGATTTTTTTAGAATCATTGGTAAAGGAGGAACTGCAACACTGCAACTTGCCCTTTTGCCTTCTGCCTGCTTCCTCTGCTATTGTCAGTTACAAGCAGAACAAAAGTGACAGTACATGCCTTTCTTACAGCAATCCATGCTCATATTCCTGAATGGTTAAATGCACCCACTTTTCCTTTTTAATACAAAAGTACTTATAAACTGGGACTCAGTCATCTCTGCTTGTAAAGCATAACCAGACACCAAAACCCTGAATGATGTCTATATCCTCAATAAAGCCATGGGGAATTGCTGACACATAAAGCTAATAAAATATTAGCTGCAAAAAAAGCACACGTTCATGTCTCTCTCTAAACATGTTCAACATGTCAAATATTTTAACTGTCAGTTGTTTTAGATGTCAATAACTCACGACTCTATGTACATATAGACATACCCTGTATCTGGCATAAGATATATCATAAGTAAGAATGACTTCTTTTTATCTTAATGAATTTATATAAGCTTGAAGCCAAGTCTGCATTAAATTACTGAATATACAAGCAATATAACTTCAGGTTTTTTTGTTAAGAAGAATGCAGACTTTTAATGCTGTCACAAGGGAATGTCTTCTGGGATTACACAAAGAACTGAACTGTGAGCTCCTGGCACAGTGTGACCCAAACTGAATTAATTGCTTTAACACTTAGGTGTGATGAAGAAGATACTGCAGAGTTTTGATACGAATTACAGAAAGAAGTATATGAAATAATCAAGTAAGGATCTGACTTATACTAAGTGTTAGTAAGGATTTCATATTCAGTCTCAGAACATGAATGAATATTCTGCTCAGGTTGTAGAGCAGTGAATCTGGGTTAACAATACTAACAAGAAAAGGAGTGCTTACACTGTATTGGATGTACAGCTACTTAAAATCAAAAGAATTGTTCGTTGAAAAGGACAATATTTACAAGTCAAATGTTGGCACAACAGAATCACAGTAGGCTAGGGCTTGAAATCAGGAGTATCTGTTCCTATGTTATTGATAGGCAATCCTGAACAAGGCTTTCTGCATCTTTGATGTGTTTATACACTTGTTAATTTAACTATCTACAAGACACAGTGCTGTATGTTTGTTCAACACACATCGCTTGTTTGAGTAAGGACTCATGTTACTAATGTAACAGAGCACACATTAATACATACCAAAGTCACTAGTGATGTCAGAAGCTTTTCATTATGCAAAGCAAGTGAACTACTTTACTTGCTTACTCATGTAATCGCTAACCTCCAGTGAAAAAAAATATGTCAGGGGACACAGGTGATAGGAAAAGCTTGAAGAAGCTAAACTTGCCATTCACACTCAATGAAGTGGCAGTACTCAAAGATACCAGATCAAGACCACTTCAGTAAAAACGTCATAGAAGCCAACGAACAGAAAGTTACAAATTTTGTGTGAAGCGATGATACTTGACAGGAAAAAAAACAACAAAAAAAACCCAAGCCAAAAACAAAAACCCAAAACAAACAAAAACCCAAAACAAACAAAAACCCAAAACAAACAAAAACCCAAAACAAACAAAAACCCAAAACAAACAAAAACCCAAAACAAACAAAAACCCAAAACAAACAAAAACCCAAAACAAACAAAAA
>JANHGL010004433.1:0-10330 GCA_024611195.1 Ceyx melanurus | reverse complement strand
CAAAACAAACAGAGAAAGAATAAATACCCTCAAAGCCAGTTAATTATTGGAGTGATGCTGGATAATCAAGAGAGCTGGTGCCGTCAGCCCTGTGCCGTCAGCCCTGTGCCGTCAGCTCTGTCCCGACAGCTCTGTCCCGACAGCTCTGTCCCGTCAGCCCTGTCCCATCAGCCCTGTCCCGTCAGCTTTGTTCAGTACAGCCCCTAATCTCTGCAGTGACACAAGTAGTAAAGAAAGAGACACATCCTCTGCCTCCAGTACTTAGATTTAAATCAGACATGAAAAACATTTCGGGCATATAGTATGCAGCATGATAAAAGATAAGCTCAGTTTTAAAGTGCCTAGTATATTTATGATGGATTATTTTTTTAAAGTTGAATGAAATTAATCTATTGCAAGCAGACGTAAATAAGATGCAGAGAATTTCAAGCCTAAGGAATGAAATGGGAGGGTATGGCAAGAGAGTGCAATAAGTGTGTTCAGAAGATAAGCCTAAGAGACACATAAACAGAAAAGAAGCAGCTAGCAAAAGGTATTAGGAACGAGGATTTATGTAGGTGCAGAGCTGGGCAAGGTCACAACGTGAACACGTGAAATTTTGTCCTCACAATGAGGATGAAACAGCACTCGTGGAAAGATACAGAACAATAAAGCAAGACACTGCAGGACCAGAAGGTTAAATACAAAGTTTTTTTCAAGGAAACCAAATAACTTTGTTTGTGAAGTATATTGGGAACAGACAGGAACAGGCTGAAGATAAAGGCAGCTGCCACATGCCATGTAGAAATATATGACACTATTTGAAAATCTGAGCATAGCCTAACAATAAATAACCACTATCAAAACTATGACAAGCTTGTCATTTGCTTGCTATGGCTCTCGCTAGAAGATGCTCATTTCAGTGTAAAGGTCAGGGCTTATGAGTTTTCAGGAAAAGTCATTTCAGGTCAATATAGCTACTTCATGTTTGTTTTCATTGTAACAGAGAAGTTTGTTTCTTCCTCTGCTAATGCAAACAGCATAGTTACGATAGCAGTGTCACAACTGCAAAACTCCAACTTTTCTGTGGCTTGCATTTTGTAATTCAGCAATGGAACAACCTAACAGAGACAAAATATTGTGAACTGAAATATGGGCTTACATAATGAAATTTAGTTTTCAAGTGGACAAGTTATTAGATGTAGAGAAGGGGCAAAAATGTTCAGTGTTGCATCTTCTAGTGAAATACTCCTGACTGTCACTGAGAGCAATTCCCTACAAATACTGTCTTCCTTCTCCTTGGCCAGAGCTACAAACTCTTTTTAAAGATCCTTTGTGGGTTTGGGTTTTTTTAAAATATTGACTTCAAACAGTGCCAATACAGTGCAATGCCCAGTCTTACTCTTTCAAAGTCTGTGGATCTGTGTAGCAAACACCTGTGGTCTGGGCCTGTGATAGCTTTAGAGTGCCTTGTGGTCCCAGTAAATGGTACTCCATAAGATTAATATTTTAGATGGCAACAACCACAACAATTAATGACACAAGACCACGTTTTAAAGATGTAGTTGGGACCATAAAATGATTTTTCCAAAGTGCCTGGTCCTCATGGCTTTCAGTGGGTCCCTCAGAACTACCTGGTTTCTGTATGTTTATCTCACAAGTGCTCACCTGCAACTTTAAACCTGTGAATATATTTGGATGTCTGAATCTTAGAATACATGCACTTAAAATATCATTAAAGGATGAGAGTTTTAAGTAGCTCCTTAATTTCTAAAGATTCACAAAGTGATTGTCACTGAGAGGAATTTTAGAAAACCTACAAATGTTGTAGATCCATCATTTGAGAATGACTCAGTAAAAGAGTATTTTGTTATTGTAAAGGTTGGGCTAATAATTAAATAGCTTATTAAGTACTTAAATAATTGTGGATTAATTAGTCCTAGGATTAAAATGCGGTCAATTATTGCCCAACAATTTCACCAAGTCAATATTACTACATTTTCTATATCTTCCATACATTTCATTTGTACTAACTAAATAGGATGGTGAAATTGCAGTGAATGGTACAACTGCTGCAGTAAATGAAATGCATTAGCTGTGGGTGCTGAGAATGCTGCAATTCTTTTGTGTGGTAGATACTTCATAAGTTATTTACAATCCATTTAGAGCCTGTTCTTACAGAAATTTATGCTGGTGAGTAATATTACATGCTGAGACTTTCACAGACTAGACATGTGTAAAGTTTTCCTCTCATATAAATATTTGCAAAGTAATGTCCTAATAGATTTTTTTTTTTTTGTAATTTAAATACATTGATTTGTCGCTCTGAATTATTTCTAGTTTTCAGCACATCATGCTCTGTTCCAGGATATTCTGTTCAAGTTTTTAATAAAAATAATCAAGAATACTAAATAAGCATAGGCAATGAAACTGTTTGCTTTTAAGTCCACATGTAGTAAAGTCTTTTCACATAAATTATTAGCAAATTAAGGACTATATTTTCCCAATTTCATAGTTACAGCATAGCAAAAAAAAGGGTGAAAAACCTATACAAAAGTATAACTAAAAGTGAAATATACTTGGGGTTTAGAGATGTATTTGTTTTAGACTCAAATTGCTTACCATTTTTTCCATTAACGTTACTGACACAGTTTAAGATACATACAAGGAGGGGAAAAAACCCAGATATAAATCTTCATGAGGGACCTAAATTATTTAGCACTTGGTTATGATGCGTTTGAGATATTTTATCAACTCGCTTGCAGATAGTTTATCTATTACATATTTCCTGTTAGTTATGATATATAAAAATAAATACATCAGCTATTTACATTGTTTATGGCTTTTGCACTAGCTGAATCATAGAATGCTTTTAGGCTGGAAAGGACTTGTGATGGCCTCCTGCTCCAATGCCCTGCTTGAAGCAGGACCTAAAATGTTCAGCACCTTATCTCAGAGAGCTGTGAATATTTTCAGGCAGGTGATTTCACTGTCCCAGTGTTAAAGCATCAAAGCAGTTTTAGCTTGAATCACAATGGAATTTTCCTTGCTGTGTCTACTCTGAGAGTAGCTGGATTCCACAATATTTCTACAGCACTATAGAAAGCATTTTGAGATAGGACTTATATATAATAAGGTCTACTTAATAAAGGGTTATGATATGTAACTCCTAACACATAGACATGCATACATTTTAGTAAGTTAATACAGGAAAAGCAAAATATTTTGAAAATAAGTATGTACGAATCTTTTTCAGACTCATGTATTATTGGCACAGAGAAATCTTCAGTCCTAGTCTATAAATTAATTTAATTTTCTCTTATCCCTGCTTATGTGGTGGACATCTTTCTTAGTACTACCTGGTGTTAGTGACAAATTCTGAAGTTAAAAACTAACATCAATATTTTAGTTCTATATAACAGCCTTTAGAGTTTATTCTTCATCTTTTCATGAGGTTTCTTAAAAGCTAAGACAGCTTTTTGTTTCCTTCTGTTATTTCTAGAGGTTGACATTTACCTTTCTAAATATTTGGCAAAAATAAAATTTCGAGAAGGAAAAATGATGATTGCAAAAGCATGAAAATGTCACACTGTAGTCTGAAGTCACCTACTGTGCTTCCTGCCTGAATAAAGAAGCAATCTGAACGTTTTGTCCCAGCTACATTAAAGAAAATGCCTGTGCTGGGCACTATGGTAACAGCTGGATAGCAGCAGGAAGTTATTTGGCTTAATGGCAAATACAGGATTTTCAAGGGTGTAGTATATTATCCAGCAAATGCATAGCTCAAATAAACAAATAAATATATCAGTGTTAAATTAATCTTATAAAAATTTATTTAGTCTTGGCTTTCTAAACAAATGCTACAGACACCAGTTAGGAGAGCTGGAGATGTACAAAAGGAGACAGAAAAGATCCAACAGCTCATTTCCTCCGTATTAACCCACTCCATGAATTCCTGTGACAGGGCACAACTGTATTAGCTGATCAGAGGGGAAAACAATGGAGAGCTTGACTTTTCTCACATAGACATTTAACAATGACTGTTTAGAGTAAAATGTCCTTTATTAATTGGCTTTTATATCATGTCCTTGTAAGAATGAATTGTTGTACATTCAGTATTAATTTATTTGTTTGTTTAAAATCAGCCATTGGTGTTTGTTTCTGTTCTTCTTCTGGGGACATTTCTTAAGTGGTCACAAAGAAGAAAAAGGGTACCAACAAAGACATGTTTCCACATTATTCTGATGATTTCCATTTGGTAAACTATGTTTAGGCCAATAAGAATCCTAAACATTAGCTCGTACCAGCTGTTTCTACTCAGCTGGGCAACTGAAAGGAGAAACAGTCTCAGATCATGATTGTCAAACAGATATTAAAATGTTTGTGGTTTGGTTTTTGTTTTGTTTTGGGTTTTTTTTCCATAGTAAACTCAGTGTCACTTCATCATCCTAAGATATAAAATGTACCAGACTGAGTTAAGGTCAGTGGATGTGGAGGAGCACTCTGGGGAAGGTTTGCTTGTTTTCAGCTTGCAGAAAGCAGGGTTGTTTCAGTAAGAGTTATTTGCTCTTTGCCTCTATTACCCACTTTCCAACACAGCTAAGAGCTAACCATGGATTCAGGTTCCATTTTCAAGCTATTGGCCTGGAAGTCTTCTGGTCAAGGTGTTGGAATAGTTGTATTCATCTTCTTAACTTCTTGTTCCTATGTTCATAATGAAGAATGGAAGAAGGCATAGCTGGTGAAGAATGGAAGACGAAAGACTAATTAAGCTCTTCCACACAATGCCAGTGAAGAAGGGGCTTTGTTCATTAAAAATGGTGCTGGGAGCAGTGTGATTGGAACTGCAGTTGGTAGGCAGCAGACCAGTTGTTTACTTGACAATACATTTCACTCTACTTCAATCTCTATTTCTTCCTGATCAGAGTGTAGAACTCTAAAAAGTGCTGTTTGGGTTTTTCTAATTAACATAAACAAAGAAAGACCAAAGACCCTCAAAAAACTCAGGTTCAGCAATGGTTTTGAACAACACAGAAATCTACAAATACAGGGAAGAAGAGAATTGTTTCTTTAGTCACTGGCTCAGCAGATGGCAAAATGTTAGTGCAGAAGTGGAGATCTGCAAGTCAGTTACTGGTGGGATTTGTTTGAAGGACAGAGATGAGCTGTTCTAAGGGTCTTTAGTCCCAGCCTGTGCTGGAATCACTGCATAGACAATTCCTGTTTGCCTGCTCTGAAGAATGAAAAACTAATTACAAAAATTAAAAACCATTTTGTTTTTCAGTACATACATTTTTCTAGCAAGTGCCATATCAACGTCAATTATCGGAATCTCAAGTTACTAGTATGTAATGTGTGAAAATATGGGGGAAAATATGAATTTTACATGGTTTTTAAGCTGAGAAGTGACAGTATCATCAATTAAGAGTCTTGCAGCATTACTCAGGTCCCCTAATGCAGCAATACAGGGTAAGCTTGTAAAAGTAGGTGTTCCTGAACTCATAGCTCATCCCTGTTAGACAAACAGATAGATATTCCTCATGGTGGGCCTGTATCTTTACACCTTTAGATTACATACATCCCACAGAAAACAGTGTTTGACTTACTGCACTCTGCTGACAAAACCCCTTCACTAACTTCAGCCCATAATTAGCCCACAGTCATAGTCACTGGCATAGCAGTTTTGTGACAGTAGCTCTTCAGTGTTGGGAGACCCAGGCAGCCCGTGCTGGTGTCTGAGCAGCTCAGCAGCATGTTCTTACAGTATGTGGTCCTGCCTTTCTCTTCTGGGATGTGTCCAGAGAAGTTCCAGATGACTGGAGCATCTGCAGAGGGTTAGCTGGGTGCTGGTGATGCAGGAAGCCCAAGTTTGTAAACAGCAGTCCCTGGTTATCAGTGGGTGGGCAGTAGTTGCAGCTTGTCAGAGCTGATTGGTGTGGCTGTTAGTGAAGTCTGCAGGCTCTTACCCCATGGCATAGGTGAGAAAAGACATTTGATCACCATAGGTACCTCATGCTGGTTTATTGTGAGAGGTGAGGGGATTAGTGCATTGAGAAAATATGAAGTTTTGAAGGTAGAAACTAACTTTGATAAGCCAAACTCTTATCAACGTGGTTCAGAACCGTGTTTGGGTTGTGTACCTCAGATACTCAGATGTTAAAATGAAAGTGTGTCTGTGGTTAATGATAATCTTATAAGAGAAAACCTGAACCACCACTTAATTTATTTATTTATTTATTTTTTAGACTATTAGGAATCAAAAAGCTGTTTCTGAGACTGTCAATCCCAATCTGGAAAGTAGTCTAGTTGCACTTTGTCCACTGTTTTGGATGCTTTTGTCCACTCTGTTCCACTGCTGCTTTTCCTTCTGGTACATGGATTTTGAGTGAGTTCAAAGGCAAAATATACTTGATTAAATACACCTGCCTTTGCCATGAGAAAAATCTATTTAATATTTTACTTAAGCAGCAGTATAAAGCATTTAAGAACTACAGAAAAGTATGCATAGCTAAGACATCTTGATTTTCCCCCATATAGAATAATCCTTAGACAGCAACAGGATGTGGAGAAAATGAATGACCAAAGTTAAGAAGCATTTGTTTGTTAATCCCAGCATTCCTCTTCCTTCTTCTCTGCCCCTTTTCTCCCAAGATAACATGAGGAAGCATGCAGGGAATAGTCAAGCATTGCCCTGAACATGGCATTTTTCTCACTTATTATATGACTGACTTGCATAGTACCTGTGTATCAGCACGAATATTCCAGCATGAAAGAATTATGAATAGAAAACCAGGTATGTGGCTGTATGCCACACGCTTGCTAAGTCCAAAGTCCCAGCTCTAGCTAATTATTTCTTGCATTAATCAGTTCAAACAGAACTAAAATAAATCACTAGTTGCATGTTTACCATTTTCCTCTTCATTTGGCATTTATCTTTGCTCGCCTGCTCAGTCAGTTGTGAAAGAAAGTAAACACTCTGTGTCTGTCCCTGATTTGACACTACAGGCAAGTGAATGTAGAATTAGTTTCAGCTCGCAGGACACCAAGACATCAAAAGAAGATTTATTTTTTTTACAGGCTTAAATGCTAACTTTTCCACAGGACACATATTATCAGGTTTGGTGCTGCCACCATTTCTTGGTGCTGAAAATTTTAATGAGAATGCTGTTAATTTTAATGGTATTTTATTGCATTGTGTGATCAGCAGTGGATCTGTGAGTTATAGGAAAGTTTGTCTTGCTGGAAATTTCCTTGTTGAAATTGAAAAAGCTCATCATGTTTTTTCAACCTTTCTTATTTCTGTACTATGATGATGCCTCTAATTATCTCTAATTTCCCTTCAGACTTTTCTATTACTTTCACTAAAATGTAATGAGAATGATGTTTATCACCTGCTTGCCATGAAAGGAAAGAATGTGCTGTAAGTGCTTTGATAAAGGGAATGGGTATCCTACTCCCCTGGAAGAGAGAATCAGGTTTGATTTTCTGTGGCCCAGCACACACATGCAAGGCTTTCCTATTCCCATCAAATGACTGCATCTCTTCTTCCAATGGTAGCAAGAACATTGGATGTAATTCAAGGGGAAAACACAGCTTTCAGGCATCTGTTGCTTATCAGTTCTTCAATTTTCTATTGTCATATTAATGAGAAAATATTCCTAGTTAAAGAACTTTTTTCTTTTTTTCTGCATTTAATTTTCTTTCTCTGCTGCACCACTGAAATTTCAGCTCTGGATTACATTTTTTTTTTTTCTCTCTGTTCATTGACCTGATAGTAATGGTCTCATTAATGAGTCAATTAAATAAGTAGGAAATAAAAAATTACATTAATTTCTTAGGAACTATGTCAACAAACACAGTTTCCCATGAAGACCCTGAGAATTTCAAATTGAGAGAAATGCCAAACCCCTGAGCAACTGTCCCACACATTACCAGTAAGGGACTGGAAAAGTTATTTATTCTCATGAAGAAGTGAGGGCCATAGTAACCTCACCAAGTGCCAGAAGTACACAAACAAGTCTAAGGATACACTTCTAAGAGCCACTGTATATATTTCATTTTTATTTTTTTTCAGAACAACAGCTGTAAGTATTAGAACTACAGGATTTAGATCATAAGCCAAGCAGATGACTTTGTCTAAAGTTAATTATGCACATAATCACATCTTTGCAGTATCAAATTGCAGAAGGTTTATAGCACTGCAGTCAACTTGTTGTTTTCTTTAAGAGAAATGTTATCAAGAACCTATCTGTAGTAATCTATTTTCTGATAGTTTTTCATTAGTCTCATTGTATTTCCAAAGCCTCAGACCTTTTCAACTGTTTTTCCTTTAGTTCAGGGAAATCTTTTGTTTATTTCTTCTAGGCTCAGCACCAATATTAGGCTGCATCAGTAAATGTCATTCTTTTTGAACAAAGAACAAGTTGTGTGTAAACTTGCATCCTAAGTTGTTGAGCATTGTTGCTGATTACTAAATATTCATTATGTTTTTTTCTAATCAATCAAAGGGAGCTCGTTACTATTTCATTACTTGTAGTAATTGAAGTTACTGTAGTTACTTACAAGAAGCTTTGAATGGAATTGGAATCTTAGTAGATGCTGGGCAACATAAAGCAAGAAACAGTCCTTACCCAAAAAGATTTTCAGTCTAAGCCCTGGGATCTGTAAATATTCTGGTACATTGTATAATTAAGCTGCTTCTCCTGAAATTGTCCCAAACTACCTGCCACAAGTATTTGGAGATACATGATTTGAAGAAAGTTAAGTCAATACTGATCCCATATAATGGGAAAAGCAACCAAGTTTGATAACATTACTCCAAGCAGCTGACTTTTCTTGAGGATATAGCAGGAGGCAGGTCCCTGATGTAAAGCCAAGTATCTTGGATACATTTACATTTGTTGGATCAATCATGAGGGCACATGAGTTTCTAAAAAAGACAAAAAGTTTAATGGAATAGTTTAACATTGCACAATGACTAACTTAGTCTTGAAGATTATTAGAAGGTTTTGGCTATAACTACAAAAGAAAATAGCCTGAGGTTTCTTTCCAACTTGGAAAATTATGGTCCAAATACATGTCATTTATAATAGCTAGTGGAAACACAGCCTGAAATACAAAAAATAATCAAAAACCACAGTCTTTTGGCAGATGTATTAATAAATAGCATTATCTGCTTTGCTTTAATATCCCTATGATTTATGAGCTAAGATGAAGAAACTATTCTAATACAGCTCAAGCTGTACTGAGAACCATCACCAGTAGGCTCCTCATCTTCTGAGATCATCTAAGTAGATCATTCTAGTAGATTAGTTTTCAACTCCTTTGTGCCAGTTAAGAGAAGTCTATAAATTTCAGAATAAATAACAGCAGTGTCACAGAATCTTTCAGCAAGTTGTTTCTTAAGAACCACATCTTACTGAGGTCAAACTTGTGACTTTGTGATACTTTATTAGTATTGATCTTGTCACTTGGCCAGTGACAGCATCTGCCAGACTGCGCCGGACCCCTCAGCAGTGGCCGAGTGATTGGGAGCTCCCCTCCCCTTCACTGCCCTGTGTTTCACGGATTTAAGTCGTAATTTAATTAAGTTTTATCTGTAATTGCGGGGACAAGGGGTGAGAGCAAGAAGAGCACTGGGATCAGCGTGTTCCAAACCAGCAACCGTCTGGAGAAGATGGTGTGAAATGAAGGGGATGTGCTATGGTTGGTCTATACTTCTATGGTGGAGAGGTCCCTACATGTGTAAGGAGGTTGGACTGGATGACCTCTGGAGCTCCCTTCCAGCCTAAGACATTCTGTAATTCGAGATTCTGAGAGAGGAGAGGGAGCCTCCGGCCCGGCTACGCTGGCGGGGAGCCGGGGAGCGGTTGGAGCTGAGGCACTGAGGAGGCGGAGAAGCGGAAGGAGCTGAGGAGCGGGGCTGAGGGGGCTGAGGAGAGGGATGAGGGCGCTGAGGAGCGGGATGAGGGCGCTACGGCGGCGGGAGCTGCCGCACTGCGCTTCTGGGTTCCTGCCGCTAGGGGCCGCTCTCCGCCGGCGAACGCGCGGCTGCCGCACCGCGCTCCTCCGTCCCCCCCAATCCGCAAGGGGGCGCTGCTCCCTTCTCGCCTCCGAGCCGCGGAGCGGGGCCGGAGAGGCTGCCGGGAGCCGCCATTTTCTCGGCGTGCGCTGCCAGGGGAGCGGCTCCCGTGGCCGGTTGCGGGAGAAGCGGGACGCGGCGAGGTGAGCTGTCAGGCGGGCGCGGCCGAGGCTGTCGGTACCGCGGAGCACTGGGCGGGAAGGGCTCCCCGGCTGCCTGCTCTGGCTGCTCTCGCTGCCCTGGTCAGCGCGGCAGAGTTCCCCGCGCGGG
>JANHGL010004432.1:0-10443 GCA_024611195.1 Ceyx melanurus | reverse complement strand
TTGGAGCACAAGAGGTTTAGGGTAAACACAAGGAAAAACTTTTTCACAGTGAGGGTGACAGAGCTCTGGAATGGGTTCACCAGGGGGGTTGTGGAGTCTCTATCTCTGGAGACACTTAAGATCCACCTGGATCTGTTCCTGGGTGCCTTGGTCTAGGTGATCCTGCTATGGCAGGAGGGTTGGACTAGATGATCTTCTAGATCCCTTCCAACCCCTAACATTCTGTGATTCTGTGAACTATCTCCACCATCCTTCTCAAGGACTTACGGCTTTGGATGAATGTATGATAGGATGGGACAGAACAAGAGCAAACAGCCTCAAGCCAGGGTTTAGGTTGGACATTAGGAAAAAAATTATTCACTGAAAGGCTTGTCTAGCCCTGTCCCAGGCTGCCCAGGGCAGTGGTGGAGTCCCCATACCTGGAGAGGTTTCAAAGCCATGGTGATGTAGTGCTGGATGACATGGGTTAGTGGTGACTTGGCAGTGCTGGGTTAGTGGTTGGACTTGATGACCTGAAAGGTCTTTTCCAACCAAAACGATTCTGTGATTCTCTAATTCTAAAGCAGGACATTCTTTAAGCAGCGCTGGGAAACCTGCCCAGCTTCCCTACATGTACAATTAGACCCCAGCCCCTCCAGCCCTTACCTGGCGTGGACGGTCGCTCGACCAGCATGCTCAGTGGGATGTTCTCATCCTCTGAGAAGCTGCTGTCTTGGTTGGGTTCAAAATCCTCCTCTGCTGCCATGCTCTCCATGAGCTTGCTGACAGCTCCTCCTTTCCCTCGGTTCTGCAGGAGAGCAAGCAGTGTGTCAGCTGGATCACAACAGCCAACAGTCTGATCCCATCTCATGTTCTTCCAGCCTGAGGATACTGATACAAACTTCCATCCTCAGCAATGTTAATTACACAGGAGCATATCCAAACTTGATTTTTGGTTGAATCTTTTGTTTCTCCAGGTTTATCCCCAATCATCACTGACAGGTGACCAAAAGCCTCCTCAGACATTCAAGCCACTCCCACCTCTCAGAGGTTAGGAAGGATGCTGTGGAGCAGACAGCTGGAGCTTTGCCCTGAATTCACCATCTCTCTGCATAGTGCTACTGAAACCTTGTGTTCATTAAACAGACAGCAGGAACTGCTCCTACTTCTTCTCAAAACCCCACAGTCCATTTCTGGATGTTACACATACACACACACCATGGGCATTACACTTCAAAAACATGTGAGAAGGTGCAGTAGTGTCTGCTATGAGAGAAGATAAGCAGAAACCATCTGTGACCTGGTTCACCAGTAAAGTAACTCCAGCACCATCTCCTCAGTCCCTGCCATCCATGAAAGCTCTCCTTCCACCCCGTGGCAGCCTTAGAGAAGATACTGCCTGCTCATTAATTTGGGGGATGAAGGCAAATGAACACCAGGTGGTAGCAGCAGGTACTATCTGATAGTCTTCTTGGATTTAAAGCTTCTCAGGTCAGTGTTTTGCCTGTAACACACTCAACACACAAAAACCTCACATCTGTTTTCCCTCCTCTCCCTTGCGCTGCAACATTCCAGGAAAAGAGAAGGGCTCTGCAGCCATCCCCCTTTTCACCCACACTCTCACCTCTTTTTTCACCTCTTTAGCTTTTGCCTTGGTTTTGCTCTTCTTGCTGGAGCTCAAGGCATTTGCCAGGCTGACACGAACATCAGATGGGGAGCTTGGGATGCCAGGAGGAGACATGGATGAGGAGGAAGAGCAGCAAGGGGTTTCTTTACCCTTCTTACGCTGGTAAGAATAAAAACACCCTCTTCAGTAAAGAGGATTGGTAAAGACCTGGGCAGAGGGAGAGGGGAACAGCAGGGCAAAGCAGGCTGTGCATAGGTAGGAGATGTTCAGCCAGCAGTTAGTTGCTAACTGCACCACATCCTGCATCTCCCAGCTCTGATTTGAGGCTTCACAAATTTTGGGAAAAGCTTTTCATTACTCGGCAGAGCAATTTCCACCCATCAAACATTTTCCCAAAGAACTCCAAGAAGATACAAGCTGACCTCATGTCACAACTACCTTGTCTAACGCTCCCCACAATCAGTACTCCTCCATAACTGAGGTTTCACAGATGCTTAAATGCAGAATTGTCCACTCTGGTCAATCCAAGGTGGATGGATTTAGGCCACGGAGGGTGACACAAGTAACCTGCCCTGTTCAAACAGAACAGGCTTTTATCTCCTGTGAGTCATATCCGAGCCTGACAGCTCCCCCAAGCATACATGGGAAGGGGCAACATGGGGCAGCCAAACAGCAGTGGGACAACTGCTGAGAGAGAACTTGACTCTCTTTTGCCTTACTGGAATTAATCACAGTCCCCTTCCCCAAAGCTCCTAAGGGTTACATACAAGTTCTGTCAACACATTCCTCACCTTGCTTAGCTCCTTCCTCTCCTTTCCCTTGCTGCCCTCCTTTCTGGGGCTCATGGGTGCGCCCTTGCCACAGCGCCCAGGCTTGGAGACAGGAGTGGAGCTGACAGGTGCTGCAGGGGTCAGCATGGCTGAGGATGTGGTGGCGTCGTGGAGGAAGATCCGCTCGCTGCGGCGCCGGTTCCACAGGTCATCATCACTGGCCTCCAGCCCAAATTCAAAACTCAGGTCCTTTGGGGACTTGAATTTCTTCAGCTTGCGGCCTTTCTCAGACCCAAGCTTGGCCTTGTCAGTGCTCCCAGATACAGAGTCAAGGCTGCTGGGGGCCTGGCTTGGTGGGATGCTGCTTGCCTCCAGTGGCCCCTTCTTTCCCCGCAGTAGCCCTGATGGAGACTTCTTCCTGATCTTGATCTCACTCTCAGAGTCAGTGTATTCAAACTCTGTCCCTAGGTGGAAAAGATTTAATCATCAGTCAAAGCTCTGGTTGAGCCAAGAGGGACCTCATCCCACAGGAAGATTTTGGACTCCATGGGAGGTGCCTGTCCAACAGAGACCTTGCTTGTTCCCCTTTCCAGTCGCCACACACCTCAAATATACAATCCTGCCCCATAAACCATTAATTTCCCTGAAAATAAGTTTCCCCTGCCCTAAAACCAGAGCTCACCTGTTCAAGCAGTGTAGGTCAGTATGTTCCCTGCATCCATTTTCTCCCTTCTCCCACAGACAAAACCTTGCAGGGAAGCTCTTAAGAAGAAAGATCCTCTAACACTTGCCCCTCCAGAAAAAGTAGTTGCTCAGCTGAAGCCAAGCACAAACCCCCCAGGCTGAGCCTTCCTCCCATCCTGGCAGGAGTCCTTTCCAGTCTCACCTTTATCTCAGGAGAACAACCTATTTAACAAATCATGTAAAGCCAAATTTCAAGCTTATTTTTTCCCATTGGCCAACAGACATCACAGATCCTTTTACAAGCTCAGGTAATCACTTTAAAATCAAGAGAGGTAAGTGAAAATTTGTCTGTGGCAAATGGAAATCCCCTCACATTTGCCTCTGCTCAGCATCATGGGCACAGCAGCACCCAGGAGCCTGAAATATTGTTGTAATACCACAAAGTTGACCTCCTTCAGGGTGTTCCCCAGACCCTGATAAAGGAGAGCAAAATCATACATTTCCAGGGGCAGAAGGAAAACTGAGTCAGCACCTGCACACCCAGCAACATGGGCAGGTGGTAGGCAAAGCAATGTGGCTGCACAAGCACTGTGCCACTGAGAGATACAACAGCCCAAGGTCAGCCAGTAAGCCTGTGCTGGGATGAAAGACTGAGCCCAGGTTTTCTAAATTCACTTATTTCTCAGGACCCTGGACTTCACGGTGTAGTAGAGCACTTCTGAAGATGTGTGCAAACATCAGCAGCACCTGGTTCTCACTCTCCCAAAAAAAGTGCACCAACCTAAGGTCTCCTGGTATCCTCCTCTAACCTGCTGTGGATCAGCCATCTCTGCATTACTTGGCCTTCAGACCAGCAAGGTTGGGATTAGGCCTTGCTTCATGCCACACAGGTTGGCAGAAACTCTTCTCAAGCCCAACAGTTAAAGGCCCACTGCATGCAGGAGACCCTCAAGAAAGGGCATAAGGGACCAAAAAAATGGTCATGTAAGAAAACGAAAACGTACATGGCACGGAGAGCATCTTCTCTCAGTCCTCCTCTCTCACATATGCTCACTTTCCTGGATAAATTCCCTCTGCAGGAACCTGCTGTCATTTTCTACCCAACCCTCTTCCCCTGAGACAGCCCCAGCATGAATAGGAAAAGAGCAAGGCTGTCAAAATCAAAGCTGGCAACACTCAGAATTAAAAACCCATTGGCAACTACATTCCTTCTCCTCTCACTGCTGCATGAGGCAATTTCTAGATGCTTCCAGTTTCAAGAGAGGCAGGTTACAACGTGATAAATTCTTAACAAAGGCTGTTGGAATACGTTGGCAAAAGCCTAATATAGCATGGAAACAGTGCGAAAACAAGCCAGGCTCCCAAGGAAGACATAATTTTTCATTCTGAAGCATGCTGTAAATTCCATTTTCACTTAATAAATATTAATAGAGAACTTATCAATGGAAACCTTATAGATCTGTCTGGGAACGATGTCACCAGTGAGCACTTATGCAGCAGGGCACGGGAAGGGGAAGAAATGAAATTCACTATTATGTGTACCACTGAAACTGAGACAGAGAAGGGGACAAGAAAACATGGTCTGGCACTGCAAATACATGACCAGAGGAAATACTGCTTGTTTCAAGTCTCACTGGCTGGTTTCTGTGAGGAAGCTGATGGGATGGGCTGATTGAAGGAGACTTTCTTCTGCCTGGCTGTCTCTGCTTCTCTTGGTTATCTAAGATCAGGTGCATTTAGCACATGCTTCCTGACCTAAAAATTTAACAGCACTTCACTGCCTTCAGCACTCAGTCTAAGGGGACACAGTATCCCATTGCTCACTTTTGCAGAGCGATCATTAAGAACTTGCCAGGTAAAAACAGAGGGAACTTGGAAAAAAGCCACAGGTAATCATCCCAAGGGAAGACAGGGCTGTAGCTGCTAACCTGATGTACTGTGACTGGCTCCTGTTTTCTTGCCAGGCCATTCCCCACATCTTCAGCTTCAGGACCAAGCAACAAAGAAAGGGCAAGACAATGTCTGGGTAACAAGTTCTTGCACAGCTGGGACCTCCTCAACTTTCCACCATGGCACCAACCCTAACCATGCAACTCACCCATCAAGCTCTGCCGCTCCTCCTTCTTCTTTGCCTTCTGCTTGGCCTCCAGCTGGATGATAGAAAGTGGAGGGGGAACAATGGGGCTGGGCATTGCACTGGCAGCAAACCTTGCTAGAAGGCCCAGGCCGCTCTCATCGAGGGCAGGTGATGAAAGTCTGTCAGTGCCATCCATCCCATAGTCCTCTGCTTCTTCCTCTTCCTCTTCATCCTCCTCTTCCTCCTCCTCTGAGCTAGAATCTAGCACGCAGAAAAGAAGGAGCTTATTACAAATCTCATTGAGCTTTGCATTAACCACATTTCCAACCCGGAGTGGTAACTTTTCTGCTGCTCTTCATTCACCTAAGTAGCACTGAGCCACCCATGAGCTTAGCCAGAAGACGGGTGGCCAAGGACACACACCTGTCTTTGCAACCATATAGACAGTATCATCCTGCCTACCACCACCCTTCAAGGACACAGCAATAGAAGGTACAGCAAAGAGGACCCATTCAGGGCGAGGGAGGGAAGAGCAGGGTGTTGGCAGAGATTTGATACCACGCACCCCTTCCTTGCAGGTTTCAGGAGAAATTAAAAGAGTAATTCCTTTGAAAATCCCAACCTCAGAGCTGTGGGATTCCCCTCCCACCCACCACATCCTCCTCCATAATGAAATCCATCAGCATAATCAGAATCAGCATGGAAGGGGAATACCAGAGACCAGCCTGCACCACAGCAGGAGGCAAGGAGGACACAGGGAGGGGAAGAGGCAGGAGGCAAAAAGGGAAAGGGAAATCATAATTTGAAAGCAATGGATTGGATGGAGAAGGGGGGAAAGTGTAGGTGGTGTTGGAGACAAGGAGGAGCGTTCTGAACACTCTGCTGCAAAACACTCCGTGCCTTTCATTTCCCTCTCTACAGGTCAGGCTAAGGAAGCCCAGCTCAGCACTGTCAGGAAGAGCTGCCCACAGCCAAAATCTTAATTCTGGCAAAGAAATCAGCCTTGCTGCCTGCCTCAGCTGACCCCACAGAAAGTAGGGGGCTGGGGGTTTCCTTAAGGTGTATATACAGCAGGTATTTCTGAGTGACACCTTTCTTCCTACAGCACTTCCCAAGAGTCTGTCATCAGCTCCAAAGCAATTATTTTAACAGCATCTCATCCAGTTAGTGCTGGTGAGCGAGAGGAGCAGCACAAATGCACATATACCACACACATACATATACACACACATATATGAGTGCATATACCTATAAAGATATTGAACTGCAAAAAGTGGGTCTGGAAAAAAGAGTATTTCGTTTCTCTTGAAATTGAAGGCTTAAGTAGGATCATGGAGGCTACTGGAATATTTCCACCGCTAGCAGGAGCCCTGCTCTCCCTGTCTGAGCCCACCCAGCTTCCTGCCAGCCACTAGCCCTGCAGCTCAAAGCCACCCAAATGAGAAACCAGATCCTTTCAAAATGAGCTGGAATGAGCACGAAAATCCTTTTATTTTCACATATGCCCTCTGGGATAGATAACGTCCTCAACACTTGGTTGTGAAAAACAAACAAACAAACAAAACCAAAGAAAAAAAAAGGAAAAAAAAGGCAACACAAAATCCAGAACCAAACTAATAATACAAGTGTTATTTTTCTACTTCGGATTATTTTTCCCTCACTAGAAATATCAAGAATATCAAAAAACAATCTTTTCATGCTTGCATTTTACCAACTGAAGTGATGGCCAGCTATTTTTTAACAAGGGGAGCTTAACTCCATAGCATACATCAGATAGTCACAGAATAATAGTTTTTAACTGCATAAATATCCCTTTCCCTTTTCAGTTGCTCTGTCTGGTCCTTTATGATATAAAAATGCTACTAAACCTACAGTCCCATAGTAAATACCAAGAAATCCACAGCCCTGCTCACTCCCTGTATAAAAGCCACACGAAAAAAAAAATCTATATAATCCGCAGCAAATTAGGATCAGATTCCTTCTCCCACCAGAAAAGGGGACACAAATGCTGTTTTTTTCTACTGCGCTTTGTCAAAAAAGAAAACAAAACCAGATGAACTCAGCGCTGAGATGTGAAAACCACCTGCCTGAAAAGCAGCAAAATCATGCCCAAGTTCAATGACACACGGGAGGTTCTGAGACCTTCTGCACATCACATTTGGCTCAGAAATTCAGCAACTCTTGGAAAAAAAAAAAAAAAAAAGAAAAAAGAAAAAAAATCAGCCCGTCCAGACTCCTCATGCCAGACCTAGAGAGTCAGTTGAGCCAAGAGTGGCTCACTGAGCAGTCAGGGAGGAAAACAGGAAAAAAAAAAAAAAAAAAAAGGGAAAGTTTGCAAGAAAATCCCTCCACATCCTGTCCTGCACGAATCCAATTGGAACTTGAAGCCTCTGCATGTGCAAGGGTGTGGGGCGCCCAGCAGCTCTGGGATTTCACACGCACCAAGGTGAAGCAGATTTAACAGCCGGGATGAAAACGGCTGTTACTCAGGCTGCAGAAAACAGAGGATACAGCATCGTACCTGCCAGTTATTCTGTCCTACAACGACACACTGCTATGTAAAACAGCTCTCAGATAGTCTCTTGTCAGCGTATTTACCCAAACACTTGTATTTTTATCTGTGTGAGATACAATTTTCCTCCAAAAAACAAGCACATTTTAACACATTCACAGATCTCTCCTCCTCCATGTCTCATGGCGAGGGCAGATCTTGCAAACTCCACACAGTGCACAATCCCTGCTCCTCTTTCTCTTGATTTTCTGAGGGACAAAAACTAACAAATAAAACAAAAAGGACAGATCTGGGGCTCTGCTCCAAACCCATGTGCTTCTAGACTAAGGCCCCAGGTTTATGGTCATGGTAGCAAATAAACTACTGGTGCTCGACAGCCATCTGCATGGCTTCTGGGAGAGACTCTTGATGCCTGTATTTAATGTGAAGCAGGAAGTTTACTCCCCATACCCCACACTATGTGTGAACTTCAAATGAAGCCTGCACAGATGCCTTTATACAATAGAAGACTCTTTTTTTTTTTTTGTCTCTCCTGAAAATATTATTTTTAGTTAATAATGGAGAAATCTGCATTTTAAAAAATCATTTTCTTCCTTCAATAGTAATTCTATTAACACTGAGCAAGGGTAAGGGAAAAAAATATTCACAATTAAAAATATCTTTTCTAGCTGACATTTTTAAGAGCATGTATGTGTGTGTATATATCCACACACACAACCACACGTGTACATACAACTCTACAGCCAAAATAAGCAATAATCTAATATTTAAATGCTACTGATGCCAAATAAACTAGAGCCAAAGAAGATTTTGTTTTCCCTAAATTTTTTTACCTGCATTAATTTAAAAAACAAACCAAATTAAAGGTACTATTTTTTTTCTCATTGCTTTTAACAGCTAAGTTGCCATGGTATTTGACTGTAGGAGAGTAGTAAATGAAGATTTGTTAATGATGAACAGAAACTGGTTAAGCAATTCAGTTTTTAAAGACTGATGTAACAAGACAGATTGAGGGGAGTGTGGAGAGGAAAGGCTCAGGAAGGGGGGAGGAAAACCACACACTTAAAAGAGTCATTTCACATTTTAAAAACAAAAAGCATGATTTTGTCATAACACCAAGCAGGCCTACAGCATACAAAGCAGGCTAAGTACAGGCAGACTTTAGACAGCTACTGGGTCATTGACATCTGATTTGTGTGATCTGTCCAAATGCTGGAGGTTACTTATTTTTGAATATCCAATTTATGATTGTACCTTTTTTTTTTTTTAAACAAGCCAAACAACCAACAAGATTTTCCCTCCCCCCATATGTGCTGTGCTGTTGACTCCAGAAGTACTTATAAAAAAGTAAGAATATTACAACTATCACATGAGAATGACTGTGTAGGCAACTGGTTATCCCTCACTGGTTTTGTTGTTTGTTAGGGGTTTTTTTTAAACTGGGGTAAAGTCATCCTCCAAGTCAGGGAAAGGAGAGTAGGGAAGAAGGTATTAATTTCTTAAGGAAAACAAGAGTATGGAGAGAGGAGGAAGTATGGGTCTTTGGTCTCAAAAAGCTCAAGATACTTCCCATCTTGGTGGTTTTCCAAAGTCCCATGTTTAGCCCACACTGGCAGTTTCCTCTCTAAGGTTACTGTATGGAAAACCCACAAGATTTGCCTGTTACCAGGATGGCAATGTGGTGTCTGGTATGTAAGAAAGCAGTGTGTCCCTATCTCTTCTCTCTCAAACCAGATGTAAACAGGTCTTCCTGAAGCTACTCCTACCTCTGACATGGACACTGGCAGGGCCACTGCCAGGCAATTACCCTGATACTGAATCTGAGTCATGGCCCAGAAACGTTTAAGCACAACAGCAGAGCCTCTGCAGGCAAAACCTTCCTTTGCCTGGGTTAAGGAGTTCTCCAAAAGTCTGCAAACAGTAAAGTATTTCTGGAGCCCTCAAACACATATGCACAAGCAAACCTTCCATGGACAGAGGAAAAGCCAAAAGTGGACAGCAATAATTTTCAAAATTAAAATAACCAAGAGAATGCAAAGAGCTACGTGTCATTATTCACGGAGGTAACATCGAAACATCTGAGGCTGACAGATGACATAAAGAAAAGGTATTTTGCCTACCTACATAACAATGGTCAAGGTTCGGGTTCATGGCTAGTGACCCTCGCTGAGAAGTGTCTGCCCTACAACCAGCCAACCACTTTGCTTCTTTAGTGCAGCGTGAGAGCAAATGCAAGAGACCGACACAGACATTCAAAGCATCATGGATAGGGGCAGGGGTGAAAGGGTTGGTCAAGCAGCTGCAAGGAGAAAGCCAGCACTTCTAGAAAAGCTGAGGTTATTAATTGGTTTAGTATCAGGGAAAGCCATTAGAAACCCTATTACCCAAATATCCCTTCAAAAAATGCTTCTGAGAAATAACAGTAACAAAAACCAACCAAACAAACAAAACAACAACAAAAAAAAAAAAGGAAAAAGAAAAAAAAAGAAAAAAGAAAAATCATTTGTGAAAAAAACCCAAACCTGTAACCAATAATCCCTCCCCACCTCCCCCCATCCATGTCCACCTCCCACCCCAGGAGGTTTTGCGTCTTTGGTTTTCCCACCATTAAATGACACCCCAAAGGGATTTACAAGGCATTTCCCCATTTGTTCGATTCACCAACCTCCTCCCATATCCCATCCCCTCCCCAGACTTTATCCCATAAAACTCAGAATTTTCTTTCTTTCTTTCTTTCTCTTTCTTTCTCTTTCTTTCTTTCTTTCTTTCTTTCTTTCTTTCTTTCTTTCTTTCT
>JANHGL010004428.1:12305-49279 GCA_024611195.1 Ceyx melanurus | reverse complement strand
GTCCTCAGCACAGCAGAGACAGGGAGCTGTTGGAGCAGGGCCAGAGGAGCCCCAGCAATGCTGGGAGGGCTGGAACTGCCCTGCTGGGAGGCCAGGCTGGGAGAGCTGGGGGGGGTTCGTCCTGGAGAAGAGAAGGCTCTGAGGAGACCTTGTGGTGGCTTTTCAGTGCTTTAAGTGGCCTGTCAGAAAGATGGGGAGGGGCTCGTTATCAGGGATTGTAGTGAGAGGATAAGGAATAATGAGGAATAATGGTTTTCAACTGAAGTGGGGAGATTTAGTTCATCAATTAAGGAGAAGTTCTTCACTCTGAAGGTTGAGAGACACTGGAACAGGTTGCCCAGGGAAGCTGTGGATGCTCCATCCCTGGATATATTCAAGACCAGGTTGGAGCAGCGGCCTCCTCTGGTGACAGGTGCCCCTGCCATGGCGGGGGGGGGGTTGGACTAGATGATCTTTAAGGTCACTTCCAACACAAACCCTTCTGGGAGCCTATGAAAGGTTTTTCTGGGTGAGAGCACTTGCCAGGTCAGGTGCTGGTGGAATCAGATTTCCACAGGGCTTGTGACAGAGGTGCACCCTGTCTGTAAAATAAATCCGTTCTGATTCTGCCACTGGTATATTCACCAAAGTGCAGGAGGATGTGAGTGTTGCTTCGTACAGGAATAACTTTTGTATAAGGTGATGAACTCTCTAGAAAGGATGAATAATAAGGTGCCTCAGGCTGGGCTGTGGCATTAACTGACTGGCTGCAGAAAGGAGCCTTGGACTTCTCTTGAGTTGATGCAGTTTTCACAGAGCACACATCAAAACATTAAATACTGCATTATTTTATTTGTATGTGGTTAGATCTTCACTTCCTAAATTTGTTTTGATCTCAAGGTGACACTGTAATACTTCTGGGTCATCAAAACCATCACTGCTTGAAGTTGAAAGCAGGTGGGTTTTTTTCTACTGTAACTCTTTGCATCTGTTCCCTGCTCTAGGAAAGCAGTGAAGACATTGAAGATGTGTCTCTCTTTGACGCAGATGATGATGTGTCCAGGAGATCAAAAAAGTCAAAAATCAGGTCAGTGACCCGAAAGAGAGTTTGTGGGTGAGGTAGAAGCACAAGGAAGGGCAGCACCTACGACATCAAAATCCGAAATGGCAAATACTTTTTTTATTTATTTGGAGAGGAACTTGGGATAACTAAGAGCCAGTTCCAGAGCTCAGTTAGAATTTGTGGGCTGTGCTTTCCATCTTCTGGGTGCTGTTTGCTAAGTGTGTGTGTGTGTGTGTGTGTGTGTGTGTGTGTGTGTGTGCAGGGGATCTTCACGGAGACTCTAGCATGAGGTTCTCACCATGCTGAGTGCTGGTGCTGGGCCAGGCTGTTGTATCTTCTCCAGTGTGTTTGGTGCTGCCCTGCTCTCTGCTATGTCCTGTAGCTGGTTCATTCTGCCCAAACTCCTGCACAGAGCCATGTCCATGCACTGGGGCTGTGGTGACCTCAGCTCTCCACTGCACATTTCTGACCCAGCAACTGCAGAAATCAGCAGGACAAGTCTGCCCTGCTCAGAAACAGGAGCTCTCCTGTGGGAGTATTTCCTCTGCTAGAGCCTTTCCAACTTTACCCTGGTCCAATTGCCTGACCTTGGCCACCAGGTCACCCTGTCCCCTTACACCCCAGCTTCTGTCTGCATATGGCTGCACATGGAACATGCTTCCCATATCATGAGCTTTCTTTTCCTGTGCTGTCAGCAGCTGGGTTCCTGCTGCTCCTTACCCTGCAAGCTGGTGGGAGATGGCCCTGCTGAGGGAATTTCTTGTCTGCCAGAGCTGTGACCATGTTGTATCTCCTTCCAGGCACCCCGTGGCATCATTTTTCCACCTCTTCTTCCGAGTCAGTGCAATAGTTGTCTACCTGCTCTGTGAGCTCCTGACTAGCAGCTTTATTGCCTGCATGGTGACAATTATCCTCCTCCTATCCTGTGACTTCTGGGCTGTAAAGGTAAGTTCCTCACAGGCTTTTTTGGTATCCTGTATTTGAATGACAGAACAGTGATACTTGTGTCACAAAATGATACCCCAGGTACCCTCAGCAGCTGTTGTGATGTATTGCAAACCATTACTAAATTATAACTTTTAAATCTCCATGTACCTAGTTTCTATTGGAAAATAAAATTTAGAACAAATATTAGGCTTTTTTTTTGTTGTTAAGGTAGCACAGCCTTTGTTACCACCTGGAACACACTTCACAGTAACGTGGTGTTGCACTGGGCAGTTGAGATAATAGGTTGCCGTGGATGCAAGAGCCTGGGAATCTTGGTTTTTTCCAAGTGTGAGGCAAATGAGCAGCGTTGCCAGTGGCAACCCAAACAGCTGAACTTTGGCAAAGGGTTCTTGTAGCAGGAGACAGAAAACCTGTTGCTCTTCTCTGATTTCAGAACGTCACGGGGCGCCTGATGGTTGGGCTTCGTTGGTGGAACCAGGTAGATGATGATGGTAGAAGTCACTGGGTATTTGAAGCCAGGAAGGTAAATTCCTTTTTATTTGTTCCTTTTAATTGTTTCTGGTTTATGAACCCCCTATTAATTAGCAGTTATGCTTGTGGTGGGAGACTGCACAGCCACAGATCTGTGACCACAGGATTGTTTCGTGTTGGCTGCTGAGGGAACTTTGTGACTTGAATTATTTAACAGTTCTCATGATGTGTTCAACTGGTTTCATGCAAGTGATGTAAAAACACAGTAAAGGCTCCTGTGTCACACCAGTAACATGTAAGATCTCTGTGGGAACATGGAGCAGCTGATGGGGCTTTTATCTCCTACAGAAAACTATTGGAAGTAGGAAGAAATGTCCAGGATATGTCATGGCTCTTGCTTTGCCTTTCTGTTCATGGTAGCCCCTGCCACCTCTCTAGTACCCAATCTGTTGGGCATCTCACCACACCATGTGTATTGTATTTACCCTTTCAGTCCCTGTCTTTTATTTCTGTGTGAAGCTAATGACATGCAGATCAGGAGCAAGGTAGAGATGGTTTGCAGTGGTCACATGCGAGGCCTGCACTGCTGTGGGGACTTCCTAAACTGTGCTAGTTAGAAAAGCTACAGACAACGTAGTAGGGAAGAATGGAAATGTAACTGGACTGCTGGTGATGCTGTAAATTTACCAGTAAATTGTTAACCCAGTCTAGATTTTTTTTAACTGTCATAAGAAGAAGCAAGAGTTTGTTTGGTATCTTCTCCTCTGTAAAGACTTTGTGAAATCGTGTGGTAAATCAGACCCCTGGGTGTGTAAAGAAAAAAAAATGCCCTACTTTGATGCTTAAGGATATCAATATTTCAGTATTTCAATCTGCCAGTGATAGAATCAGTGAAATTCTGGTTGTGCAGTGATTTGGAGGAGGAAAATGTGACCCCTTTGGCTGTTTCTAAGCATTGTTAACTGTACCTTGCAGTAACTGTCGTGTTTCCTAAGCTTAACCTTTTAGCCCCAAGCATTCCAAGAGGAATTGATGCTGGTGCCTCCACAGTTTCTGATAGAAAATTGACAAAAGGGTGCTTTAAATGGAAATTGCAGAAAGATCTTGGTGTGATTTACAAACTGATCTTGAAAGCACCCGGTACTGTTTGATGTAGGGAAAAACCAGTGGGCTTGTAGATTCTGAACTGGTTTTCAAGTGTTCATGTTCATTTCCATTTCTTTATTTCTAGATATCAGCACAAGGGAGTAAAACCTCATCAGAAGCAGAGTCCAGAATTTTCTGGTTGGGTCTAATCACCTGTCCAATGATTTGGGTGATCTTTGCCTTTAGCGCTCTCTTTTCGTTCAAAGTGAAGTGGCTGGTGAGTGGCCTCGTGTAGCACGAGATCCTGGGTGTTACAGGCAGGACTGTGTCACTGACTGTATTTTCCTATGTCTTAGGCAGTGGTTGTGATGGGAGTGGTGCTTCAGGGAGCCAACCTGTACGGTTACATCAGGTGTAAAGTTGGCAGCAGAAAGAACTTGACGAGCATGGCGACCAGCTACCTGGGGAAGCAGTTCCTGCGACAGGTAAGATTTCCAGGCTTCTGGAAACTACCTGGTCATACTTGCTTCTGTCCATCTGTTTCCTTCCTGCCTGGATCATGAAAAGAAACACTGAAAAAAAAAGTTAGTTGGAGTTCTGCAGAGGGAATACTCGCACCTTGTGCATTTGAGTCCCTTTACTTAAGTCACAGAGTGACTTAGTAGTTCTTGGCAGCAAGTTCCATTTTGCAAGTGCAAACTGGTGAGCTGGTGCCATAGGAGTTACTGGAATATTGCTGATGTGTTGGAAATAAGGAACACAGTGAAAGTGTGACACTGTGAAATGTTTTTTGGATAAATTGCTGCTCTTGGATAACTCTGCTGAGGTACCAGAGGCCCAGACAGGTCTCAGCCTCTGGCAGATTGGAATGGCTACCTCAGAACCCTGACAGTGAGTCACATAGATCCCTGTTCTCCTTCTTTTTGTTTATTTTTTTTTTTCCTTCTGCAGACTGTGACTAAAGATGACCAAACTGCCTCCTGAGTGTGGTGGAAGCCTCAAGCCAGGCTGGATTCACAGGAGTGGACAACAGATAACATCACTCTGATCGTGAGATTTGGAAGCTGCATATGTGGGGTGTGAAAAGAAGTAAATAAACTGTGCAAGACTTCAGGTTAACACTCCTAGCAACTTATCTTTGATTTTTCCACTAGCAGTTTGTGTTTCAGTCCTTTCTTTAGTTTGATTAGAGTTCATTTAACTTTAAATTAAAAAAAAAAAATCCTAGGCTTTCATACAGGTTTAGACCTACTGGATGAATGAAGAGAAATTTGCTGGACATCCTTCTTCAGTCAAAAGCCATGCCCATGCTGAGTGCTGTTACCAAGGACTCCCCCAGCAGCTGGTGCCTCAGCCAGTTTTGGTCGTGGACGTTGCTGCCTTTTGTTCTGGGAGGCCACTGCTGCTGCAGGGTTTTGGTAGCACTCCTCTAGCTCCACACCTCTCGTTCTGTGAGGTGGCTGCAGGAAAGGACTGCTGAAGGAATTGCCACAATGGGATTGAACGAAGTTTCGTGGAAGTTGCAGGAAGTCAATTCTGAGCAGCCCTGAGCTTTTATGCATCTGAAGAATTCTTGGAGTTCTCAGTAACATCTTTAGCCCCTCGATTTGCAGGAAGTTGCTTTTGTGGCCGTGTGGATTGTGGAGCAAAAGTGAAACCAGGTGAGGAGGAACGTTGTGGGCACAGTCTTGGAGGCAGAGTGACTCTGAGAGCAGCTCTTGTCTGACTGGTGCTGTCCCAAGGGTGGCATCTGGTGGCATTGGCGTTGCAATGTAGCATGTGGTCGGTGCCGCGGGTCTTCCTCTGGTCAGGAGGGTGTAGGGTGATGGGATCTGCAGTTTCCCCCCCAGCCCCTCAGCTCAGGGCCCATACAGGGGTTTATAAGTCCTTAGAGGGTCCTTGAGCTGCACCCCCTGAGGAGGCTGTGTGTTTGAAGAGAGCCTTATGTAGAATGGGGAAGTGCTGGCTGGCAGCATTGGCTTGGGTGGCAGAAAGTGGTGTGTTCAGTGTGAAAAGCTGTGTGAGAGGGGCCAGTTCCTTCTTGTCACGTAGCTCTGCCCAAGGCAGATGGTGCTTTGGCAGTGGTGGGTGTCACAGCCTGTGGGTGAGGTGTTTTAAACTAAGAATGTGTTCCTTTTTGAATCCTGGGTGTTGTAAATGGTGGGACTGCCTGAACATGATTTCTCTCCCCATCCCGTAGCAATACCTGGGAGCTCTACATTCCTTCAACTCTTTAGATCAATACCTTCCTTTTGTAAATATGTATTTACTAAATCTTGACATTAAAATAATGCTTTGTTTAACCAGACCAGATACCCCTCTGTGATTAATGGCTGAGCTCTGACTGTACACTGTGTTCTTGGAACATTGTGTTAATGGGGTTTATTTTTCAGGTTGATTGGTGCTGTTTGCAGAGCTCTGGCACAGTTCTATCACCCAGGAGGTCTTGGACGGTTTTCCTTGTACAAACAGTTTCTCCATAAGCATTCTGGAGTTGTTCCCGTACAGAGCTGAGGTAACTGTCACTGTGCAGCCTTATGCAGGTGTCCAGCAGGTCATGGGAAGTTCTTCTCCCCCTGTGCTCTGCACTAGTGAGACCACATCTGGAGTATTGTGTCCTGTTCTGGTCTCCTCAGTTGAAGAGGGAAGGCTGAGAGACCTGGGGCTGTTTAGAAGATAGAGAGGGGATCTTGTTGACATTTACAAATATCTGCAGGGTGGGTGTCAAGTAGAAAGGGCCAGCCAGTTTCTTTGCAATGGTCACAAACTGGAACATAGAAAGTTCCACCTCAACATGAGGAAAAACATCTTTCCTGTGAGGGTGACAGAGCCTGGAACAGGCTTCTCAGAAAGGTTGTGGAGTCTCCTTCTCTAGGGACTTTGAAAACCCACCTGGATCTGTTTCTGTGTTGCCTGCCCTGGGTGATCCTACCCTGGCAGGGGAGTTGGACTCATTCTCCAGAGGTCCCTTCCAACCCCCCCCCCCCGTTCTATGATTCTAAAGCTTGGCTGGAGTGGCCAGGAGACTTCTTCCAAGGGCACTGGGAGGGCTTTGTGCCACCCAGTAGCGGGAACTTCTCATCCTGATTTACATGCAAAGGATGACTTACTTCTCAGGAATGAATGTGAACAAGCCAAGTGAAGTCAGTCACTGAAGTTAAGAGGCTTCTGCAGCCACATGGGGACGTGCAAGTGCAGCGACTGGCCCCAGGCAGTGCAACAGATTGGAAACCCTCTCCTCCAAGCCAGCAATCCCCCAGTTTGCCATCAGAAGGAGGGCACTGGCTCCAGCACAGCTCCAGCCACAAGGTAGCCATTATAAAATGCATTGAAAAGTTTTGCACTTAATGTTTATTTCCCTGCTGCCAAAGCTGCCCCCAAACTGCTGGAAAATAGCGAGTGCTTTTCTGGAAGCTGCACTTTATTGAATCAAGGACAGAGGCAATTATTAATAAGTGCATTTAAATATAGCCCTCCTTGGCTTATTTTTAACTCTTGGCAAACATTCAGTCTTGCAGCTTCTGAGAAGCTGGCATTTTGTTGTGTGTGTGGATCAGAACCAGATCTGTTATCGCTGCTCCAGTTGGGTGTGAGTCTCGTTTGATTTCTCACTCGCTGTCTGCCCGGGTTTCCTGCACGAGGGAAGTGGGAGTTGCCACAGAAATTCTCTGAATGTGTTGGGTTTTTTTTCACCAAGGCTCAGGAATGCAGGCTCGGGCAGTTGCTGGAGCATTAGCTGTGTAATGGTGGCCCCACCCGAGACCTCCAGACCTGGGCGGTGCCTGAACTTTCAGGATTTGCAGGAGGAGAAATACTACAAGAGCAATAATTATAATAATAATCAAATACTATTTGCTGTGAAATAGCCAAGCACACCTTGGCTACTGCCAGCACTGCTGGAGGGTGGGCTTGAAATAGCTCTTGTTTCACAGACAGAACCATTTTGAGCCCTGGGGAGTGTAGTGTCAAGGGACAGAAAGGGCCCCAGGGACATCTGCATGCTTTGGGGTGCATGCAACCTCATCCTTCCCATGTGTCCTAGCAGTCAGCTGCTCTGTGACTCTCTGTCTTGGACCCTGCCAGTCTTTTCCTTCAGAGATTTCTTGGAGACTCAGGCCCACAGTGCTGCAGGGAAGGGTCTGTTGTAGTTGCTTGGCTGGGCCCTGCTCACAGGGGACACGACCTCCCAGCTGGTATTTCCTAGACAAAAAGCTGCAGTGACTAAGGGAGGGTGACCTCTGGGGAGACCCAAGGGAGCAGGGATGTTGAGGAGGGTGGATGTTGGCCGGGTCCCAGCGCCGCTTCCAGGGCTCCTGGCAGGAAGGAACTTCTCGCTTCCCTCCTGCCTTTCCATGCAAACAGCCCCAGTTTGAGACCAGGCATCCCTTCCACCCTGCAAACCCTCCCCTGCTGCCCTGATAAGAGGGGTGAAGGGGAGAGAGAAGGGAACTGCTGTTTCGGTGGCAGCAGCAGCCCAGCACCGCAGAGGCCTCCTAGCCCCATCGCTCTGCCTGTGTGTGCCCAAAGCAAACTGGGCATGCTGAACACGATTCCAGTTCCCTCCTGCCCTCCCTGGTGCCAGCCTGTGCCTCGGGGCCACACTGGGCTGGTTTCCACTGCTGCTGGCTGCTCCAGCTGCCTCCCTGTTAGTCAGGGGAGGTGTCACCTTCAGGTGCTGCCATGGGGCCAGTGGGCACTTGGCTGGCAGCAGGTCTAGGTGCTCCCAGCTCCTGTGCCTGGCAGCTGTGAGAGCAGCTCTCTGGGTCACAGTGACCCCATGAACCACAAGGTTTGTCTCAAGCAGTAGCTAATTCCATGTGCCATGCAGAGACCAAGGGAGGGTCTGTCTCTTCTCCCAAGAAACAAGTGATAAGACAGGAAATAGCCTCAGGTTGCACCAGAGGAGTTTTAGGTTGGAGATGAGGAAAGATTTCTTTCCTAAATGGGTTGCCAAGGCCTGTCCCATCCCTGGAGGGGTTTCCAAGCTGAGATGTGATGCTGAGGGACATGGGTTAGTGGTGCCCTGGCAGTGCTGGCTTAACAGTTGGACTCAATGATCTTAAAGAATCTTTTCCAACCTAAAACTATTCTATGGAAATCAAAGTCACAAAAGTCACTTCCAGGAACATCTTTTGTAACTCCAGAGAATTGTGGCTCTCTCTCTGTTTACCTGATGAATTTTGCTGCTATTGATTTGACCAATTTATTTCTGAGTCTGTGCAAACTTCTGTCATTTGCTGTGTCCTGTAGCACAGAGCACTCCCCGGGTCAACCCTGGCTGTTGGAAAGATGCTTCACACCTCATTTACGTGGTACCTGCCTCCAGTGTAATTTGGTGCCCATCTGGTGAGGTCAGGTGTGGGTGTTCTGTGTTCTCCACTGTACGTGGCAGAGAGATGCTGTTTGTGTTCAACGTGGGGTTTGAAATGCCCAGATGTATTTCAACTGCTGTTGGGATTCTGCTGGACCAGCTTTGCTGAACTCAAAACCCAATTTCTCCCCCTGCTCAATGATGCTGATGCTAAGGAAATAGGGATGCAAACTAGTAATGCCACTCTTGCACCTGCTGAAAGCCTGGCAGTCTGTGGAGCAGGACCTCATCATTTCTCGCAGCTGTGAACATGTCTCAGGGGCTTTGTTGTATCCAAACCCTTCCATGGCGATGAATTTTGTACAGAAATTATCTTCCCAGGGATCCCCTTTTGTGACCTCTCCCTGGTACAGAAACTGCTATTTTATTCCCACCTTTGTTAAGGATTTTTTCACAAAGGATTAATTTATCACTTAGCCAGTTAATGGCTTTTAATGCCAGATCATCTCAGCCACCAGCTGCTTGCTACACGTTTCAAAGAGCTCCAGTACTTGCCAGGTGGGACTCCCCTCTGGCACAAGGCATGCTGATGCTCCTCAGCCACTTCTTATCTCTCTAAATAGCAGCTTTCAGAAGTCTGAGCAGCTTGCTCAATATAGGGGTTGGAGTTTCTGCTTTGTTTACACTCATTTTCCTCTGAGAATCATGACCAAAAACCCACCCCAAACCCCAGTATCACTCTTGCCACCTTCCACCCATCTGGCAGTGGGACAAGCAGTCAGTTTGTCCAGGGATTAGTGGCTCCCTGGGTTCCTCCCTGAACCCTTTGGAAACCTTCTTGACCTGCTGAGTTACTCATCATGCTGACAGCTTGTGAAACCTCCTGCTATTTAGTTAATTTTGGGTGAGTTCTTTAGATTTTTTTTTTCTCTCTCTTTTTTTTTCAATCACAAAGCAATGTGTAAACAACTCCATAGTAACCACTGGAGCACATGAGTCATGGAGTTTTTCTGCCACAGGACATACTCCCTTTCTCTTGCTCACTGTTACGTTTCCAGATGAAAAGAGGGTTTAGTTGCTTAGACAGTTACTCAGGGTTTCCTACTGAGTGTACTGATGTTGAGTCCAGCCCTTTTTTGACAGTTTGTCTGACTTCTCCCCCATTAGATAAAGCCTCTACCCCTGTGGGACTTCCAGGCTTGTCATCTGTCCCTCTGCTGTAAGGTTTAAAACTCTGTTTTGGTTTCTTTTAACTAGTAGCTGGATTCTATTTTGCTGTTCTTGGAGCCCTCCCTCACATCTGGACCTTGTTTGAACAGGAATTTGAATCACCCACCCATACTGCCTCTGGTCTCAGGGCCTTCCACACCCTTCTTCCCAGCACTTGAGAACCCTTGGGCTGGAGGCGCCTGAACCCACCTGCTGGCAAAGGTCTTGACCCAAAACCTCATCTAGAAAGTCTTTGGGTGAAGAAGAAATTGCAACACCCTTTTGCACAGCTCTGGGGAAAGTGAGCCCTTGATTTCTCCTGTTTTAAATTGCAGTGTCATTGCCAGAAGTTGGGTTTAATGTGGATCTGGACTGGAGAGAGGAGGGGATGGGAATTTTGCCTGGATCCTGCTGCGTCCCCAGCTGGGAGACCAGATCATCAGTCTGGCAGGGCAGATCTGGCTGCAGGTCAGGGGATCTGGTGCTGACACCTGGGGTGTGGTACCTAACTCGGGCATCATGAGCCAGGTTTGGGATGATGTCCCAGAGCTTTTCTGCAGCTGCTGCAAGTGGGACACCCCAAACCCCGTTGTTGCAAGAGCAGCCTCAGCAGAAAGGGAGAAAAATGTAAGGCCTGTAACATGCCCCTGGGTTTTTCTTCTCAGTAGCAGGATGGGGGGTGCATCATCCCTGGGGTGCTGCCAGATGGAGCAGCCTTTACAGAATCCCAGCATGGTGGGGGTTGGAAGGGACCTCTGGAGATCATCTGGTCCAACCCCCTGCTCCAGCAGGGTCACCCAGAGCAGGGGGCCCAGGATCACAGTGTCCAGGCAGGTTTGGAATTTCTCAGAGAAGGAGACACCACAACCTCTCTGGGAAGCCCGGGCCAGGCTCTAACACCCTCACAGCAAGTAATTTTTTCCTCCTGTTCAGGTGGAACCTCCTGGGCTCCTGTTTGTGCCTATTGCCCCTTATCCTGTTACTGGGCACCACTGAGAAGAGTCTGGCCCCATCCTCTTGCTCCCCAGCCTCTAACTATTGATCAGCATTGATCAGACCTCCTCTCAGTCTCCTCCAGGTAAACAATGCAGGGCTCTCAGCTTTTTTTCAGCAGAGATGCTCCAGTCCCCTCAGCATCTTTGTAGCCTCTGCTGGACTCTCTCCCGTAGTTCCTTGTCTCAAACTAGGGATTCCAGAACTGGACACAACACTCCAGGTATGGCCTCACTAGTGCAGAGTCCAGGGGGAGGAGTAGGGGCCATGAAACCAGCCTTTTTGTTAGTAGCTGACCAGAGATCCCCCGTACAAAACCTTTCCCCTGCCTCAGCTCTCCTGTTTAAAGGCAGCATCAGCAAACATCTGGAGCATCCCTGCTGGCCTGACCTTGCTGTCATGTCCCTCCATCCCAGACAGCCTGTGCCTGACACGGGGTTCATCCCTTTTCCACCTGGGCCCACACAGCAGCGGAGGGAGCTCTTAGGCTTTTATCTTTATTTATTTAAATAAATAGATATCTTTGTGAAATGGAGCAAAGAAAGTTTTCTGGAAAGGCTTGTTGGAAACGGCTCCAAGGATCAATCCTGCAATGTGAGAAGCACCAAGAGCAACCTGCCAGCCTGGCCCATCCTGTGGGAGTGTGGGACCATGGTAGGAAGAGTGTCACCTCCTCTGGCCACAGCCACCCATCCTCCCCTGCCTTGCAGAAGGGTGACAAAGAGGAAAACGATAACTGAAACCACCTCTCCTTCTGTTAGAGCTCCCTCTGAGCTTTCTGGGATATAAGAGGAACATGATTTCACTGCTCTGATGTTGCAGGGTGGTGTGAGCAACTGCTTGAGCTGAAAAAGTCAGTAAAAAGCAAATCTGTTCCCAGCTGGGTGTGTTTGGGGGGGGGGACGACAGGCTGGCTGGGCTGTCTCCTCCAACACACCCTCAGGAACACATCCAGCTTTTGGGGAATCAACTCTTGATTTTGAGAAATGCTTCCTAGGAAGTGGTTCAGCCCCATGCCCAGCAGCAGGTGCCCGTGTATCAGGGGGCATGTCACAGTGTGACACACCCCTGAGGGTCTAACACCCCTCCTGGGGAGTGAGCTGGGAGTTCCCTGGGGCAGCACCAGGGTGGGCATTGGTTGTAGGGATGCAAGGATGGATCTCCCCACCAGCTGCTGCTCCTGGTCAGTTGGATCTTGCTCTGGATCCCTGAGATCATCCTCTTAGCAGGCACCTTAGTGAGGATTTGAATTGGGGTCCCTAAAGCTGAGCCAAGCTGCTCCACATCCCCCAGTACTTGAACACCTCCCAGTGTTAATAAAACAACTGGCTTGGCCAGGTTCTGCTCCTGGAAATGGGTGCCACCAGATTTAATTGTTGGGCACCACAATTAAAACCATGTCTGTGGCTTTCAGGCTCAACCACCTACTGTTGATTCTTCAACACAGCAGCTAAATGCTTTCCCTGCCAGTCAAACACTGATGTTTGGGGATAAGATGACCCACAGCTCCAGGGAGACCTTGTTCCATCCTTCCAGTTCTTGAAGGTGGCCTAGAAGAAAGCTGGGGAGGGACATCTTACAAGGGCTTGTAGTGATGAAATCAAATTGGAAGAGAGGAGATTTATAATGGAAATTAGGGAAGCTCTTCACTCTGAGGGTGTTGAGACAATGGAACAGGTTGCCTAGGGAAGCTGTGGATGCTCCATCACTGGATGTGTTCAAGACCAGGCTGGACAGTCTGAGCAACCTGTTCTAGTGGGAGGTGTCCCTGCTTGTGGCAGGAGGGTTGGAACTAGATGATTTTTCAGGTCCCTTCCAACCCAAAGCATTCTGTGAACTATAAATCAAGCCTCTGCTTTCAGGCCAACCACAATTTCATACCTATGAATCACCCCCCCCACACCCCCTTGCTTAATCATTTGTACGAAGGACGTCTTAAAATGAATGTCTTCAAGCTGCAAAGTCCATTAAAAATGAGAGTCTGAATGACTAAGGGTGGATTTTACACCTGCAACCAAGTTTGGAAGCAAATATGGGCATTTGTAAGAAGCTCAGTCACCCTCCAAATATTTCTGACAAAAAAAAAAAACAACAACAAAAAAAAAACAAGCCCAGGCGGGGAATGACGAATGGGAGAGGCAGGGACAGGCTGCTCCGGGTGAGGAGCTCCACCTTGACCTATGCAAATCTGGTTGGGGAAGGCAGATTTATTCAGAAATAGAAATCTCCTTGTTTTCCGATGGCTCTTTGCCAGCCGAAGCCCTTGGAGAGGAAGCAGCAGCAGCCCAGCTCCGCAGCCCAGCTCCGTCTCACAGGGTTCTTGCTGTGCTGGGGACTGTGGCAGTTGGTGGGATTGCAAACAGAGGGTGTCCTCAGCTTCTAAAACACCCAGTCTGCCTTTTCTTTTTTTCCTCCTGAGAAAGTCTTACTCAATTTCAGCCATGCACCGGACTCTACGGCCTCAGTAAGCAGGAGAAATTCAACTGTCTGCAGCGAGGTGTTGAGGGATCTCTGAGGGGTTTGGGGATGGGGGAGCTGGCACCCCAGGGTGGCCTCATAGTGCAGGCACAAGCTGAGTACATCTGACCGTAGTTCTCCATGAGAGCAGGACAGACACTGCACCTCAGAGCAGCACAAAGCAGCTGTGGGTTGGGAAGCCCTGGATGGATCTCTGCACGGGAGGGACCTGCACCCAGCCTGGGGAGGGAGGCTTGATTGGTTGGAAACTCCTCTTCAGGGGCAAGTCTTGGGTGAAGCTGCTGTGGCCGGGGGCAGGGCTGCCCAGCCATGTGACATGTCTTGTGCCAGTGCCACAGTGGGATGTGCCAAACACCAACTGCCATGCTCTGCTGCTGCAGCAGCTCAGTCCTGTGCTCACTCCTTGAGCTTGCTCTGTACTTAACAGCTCCCGCGGAAAGGTGGTTTGGGAATAAAGCCATGTCTTGGATGCTGAAGTTTGGAAGGTGGAGTACATGTCATCCAAGGAATACATGTCTGTTGGGGCCAGGGAGAGAGTATCCCACAGAACAGGGCACTGGGACTATTGTCCCCCCACAGCAGAAGCTTCCCAGTGGTGTGCAAACCCTTGTAGCACCCGATAGAAGCCACTCCATTCATCTCCTCCTGGCTTCAGCACAAAAAGACATGGACCTGTTGGAGCAGGTCCAGAAATTATGTGTGGGCTGGAACCCTCCTGCTGTGAGGACAGACTGAGTTGGGGTTGTTCAGCCTGGAGAAGAGAAGGCTCTGGGTAGAACTTCTTGAGGCCTTTCAGTTCTTAAAGGGACCTGTCAGAAAGGTGGGGACAGAGTTTTAGGCAGGGCCTGTTGTGACAGGACAAGGGGTGATTGGTTTAAACTAAAAGAGGGAGATTTAGACTAGAGAGAAGAAAGAAATATTTTACACTGAGAGTGTTGAGACCCTGGCCCAGGCTACCCAGAGAGGAGGTTGATGCCCCATCACTGGCACCATCCCAGGTGAGGTTGGCTGGGGCTCTGAGCAACCTGCTCTAGGTGAAGATGACCCTGCTCCCTGCAGGGGGCTGGACTACGTGACCTTTAAATGTCCCTTCCCACCCAGCCCAGTCTGTAGTTCTGTGACTGTATGAACTGTAACACCTAATGCCCACAGACAGACACCCACACCACTCCCACCACCCAGGCAGTTAATTTTGTGCTCAGCCATGGCTGCTGCAGATTTTTGAAGCAGAGGCAGGGGCTGGGCTCTGGGCTGTCAGCGGGTGCTTGGGCAGGTCTCACAGTCTCCAGCTGCAGCTATGAGCTCAGCACTGTCCAGGCCCAGTGAGCCTCCACCTTTTGTGAGCTCTGAAAGCCAGGATGGAGTTTGCTGCCCTTCTCATCAGGCACATTTTCAATTTCAAATGACCTCTCTGTTCCTCCCTCCAGCCCTTGGGCACTGCAAAGTGTGAGGAATTTTGTGGCCATGCCTTGTGCAGCTCTCAGGGATTGTGTCCACAGATTTTGCGGACTTTTGAACTAATTGACTGCTAGTTTTGGCTCAGTGATATCCAAAGGTGCAGAGGCACCAGGATCTTACAGAGAACAAGCACCAGCTGGGGTGGGTAGTTGCAGGGAGTGGGCAGAGCCCACCTCTGCCTACTGAGCATCCTTCTCCTGGCCTGGGAGCACCCTCAGACCCAGATGTGAACTCCGTGGCTCGGGTCTTTCCTAATCTAAATATGTATTGGAAGGAAATTCCATCTCAGACCCCTTCTGGCAAAGCTCTCCAGCTCTGCTCTTGTGGTTTGCACATGCGGGACCTCTGGCTTACAGCTGCAAATATCTCCTAGTTATTCAAGAGGAAGCAACACAACTAACGTGCATGGGAATTATCCCAGGGCCTAAAACTGTGCTGGGCCTGGCAGCCATCTGTGTGACCCTTCCCGGGGTCGGAGGTGAGACATTCCATCTTTCCTGTGTCACTTGGAATCAAAGGCTCAATGCTGGCGGGCACGGGCAGCCCTGCAAGTCACTCAGTGCACGTGGCAGGGCCCTGCCAGCTGCTGTACCACAGCTGGGCAATGCCAAAGGCCGGCCAGCCAGCAGCACGTGGCTGGGAGACCTGTCACCACCCTTCCAGGAAAGGGGAAAAGGAGCACAACTAAAGGGCTCCTTGCAAGTCTGCAGGACACAGCAGCTGCAAGGGCAAGTGGGGACAATCACAGTGTCCAGGGAGCATTCCAAGTGCAGGGTAGAGATCCCAAGGTGCCCAAGTGCTGTCTAGATGCTGAGCTGCAGGAAGAGGTGTGATTTACTGCAGTTTGTGACATGTGTTTGCTGGTAGTTGAACAACATCCAGCACTTGCAACTGGAGTGGCCAGTTTAAATTAAGTGATTTTAAATTTTCTTATTGAATTTAAACCAACCCCTTACAGGTAAAGTTGAGCCCACCTAATTTCGACCCCATGGACCACCCATGAGCCTCTCTGAGGACACCCACCCACTGGGGAGACCTGAGGAGTCACAGCAGCCCAGGGGCAGGCAGGTTTGAGATGTCCAACTCAGGGCACAACAAACCACCTCCCAGAGAGTCTGTTTCTCACCAGTTAGAAGAGAACAGAATAGAATATTAATTGTAATATTGAATTAGTCATGGCAGAGCTGTGACAAAGATCCTTGTCCGTGCTGGAGTCCTTGTTTAAGACTTCCAAACCTTCTCCCAACCTTTCCTTTGCAGAAGACGCTGCCAGGCCAAGATGCTGAGTCCCAGACTGGCACTTTACAAAGAAAATAGTCCAAGCCATGCCTGAGAAGAGAAGTGGGCTTGCTTGTGCTGAGGCCTTTCCTATCAGGAATGAATGAGCCAGTGCAAGGAGGAAATCACTCTGGAGAGGCAGCCTGTTTACCACAGCTTATGCTGCTCCCAGACAGGAAAAGTGGCCCTTGACTTCCCCCGTCCCTTTGGCAAACCAGAAGATTATTTTGATGCGTCAGGAGAGGTGCTGGGACCATCCCAAGCACTCACTGAGAGCTGCTCGTTCTCATCACTCTCACCCCACCAAACAGCCAGGGGTGACTCAGATTTCCTGGAGATGCTCTTATCTCGTCCTGCCCAGCGCTCACTCAGCAGCGAGGGCGAAGCAGCAGCCCCTGGAAAGGCTGCCCTCTGCCCTTTCACAGTGTGCTGGGGGGTTCCTGGCCCTGTGGCTCCCACAGCCTCCAAGAGAGGGCTGGAAAACCCCAGGAGTTGTTGTGGGACCCCTAGAGAGGGCTGGAGGCTGCTGCACTGCTCAG
The DNA here is from genome assembly GCA_024611195.1 of Ceyx melanurus. NCBI lineage: Eukaryota > Metazoa > Chordata > Aves > Coraciiformes > Alcedinidae > Ceyx > Ceyx melanurus. The sequence continues at coordinate 32,466 of JANHGL010004428.1, read as the reverse complement.
AGGTGCCTCTACAGGCATTTCCTTGCCGGATCACTCTTGCTATGCACAGAATTAGCACCTCTGACTATGAACAAGAAATCCTGGGAATGGTTACACCTCTCTTGCAAAGGCATCTGGAAAGGGCCAGAGCCTGGGTGAGAAAGGTGGTGCTGGGTCAGCACCATGTATCAGGCTGCGTGAGGGATCTGGCTTTGTGGGGACAGGGCTTTAGTGTGAGTGATGCAGCAGAATTTGGCCAGGATGGGCCGGATCTGTGTCACACCAGGAATGGTCTTGGCTTCTTGCTCTACCGGAGGCCAGCCCAGAGCCGTAATGGATCGGATTGTTGTCCTGCTGCTTTTTCCAGATCAAGGCTGAAACACCTCTTCCCAGGACAGGGGAGCTCCCAGAGGAAGTGATTATTCATTTCCAGGAACATTTGAACCAGAGAAAGCTCCTGGAATCCTCCTTTGTGCTCCATGGCAATGTGTTTCCTCGATACCGCAACTCCCGCGTCCGAAGGGACCAGCGACTCCTTCTGCATCCCTGCCTGCTGTCCCCAGGGCTGCTGGGCAGCTCCAGGCTGGGCTGATCCCTGGGATAGCACAGGATAATGTCACCCTCCCAGAGGGCTGCAGATACCACCTCCACCAAAATGGGCTCTCCCAGGCATCTCCTAGAGATGGTTTCCAGGAGTGTGGATAAACACCCTTGATGGATGTCACTTCCCTGAGCTCCTCCACTCACTCTTAACACCAGCACGAACTCTCAGCATCCTTAGTACCCATGCCAAGTTGTGTCACAGTATAACTACACACTGAAAAAAACCCCTCTTTTTGCTTATTCTGAACGTGCATCCTCCTACTGTCATTAATGCACCCTTGCAGGACTGCGACCTGGGTGTGTTTGCCATCACATCTCCCCTCCATGGCTCCCTAGGTTGTTTCCAGCAAGAGCTGGTTTGTTCAGCCACCTCTCTGCTATTGAATCACTGGGAAGTGGGACCAGTATCCATGGTGCTGGTGATTCATGGCTTTTCCAGGTAGAATAACCTTGTCTTCAGCTCTAATCCTTTTTCCTCCCCTTTCATTTCTCCCTTGGTTTGGGAGCATCCGGGTGCACCCACAAGCCCTTCTTCCCTCTCTGCTCCTCCCAGCACAGAGCTGGGACACATTGAGGCTGGGACTGCAGAAGAAGTGACCTCAGCACTGAAACTCCTGGCTCTGCCTGTTATGTGTTTGCCAAACGTCCCTTTGTTTAAGATGCTCTGTGAAAACAGTTACTGTCCCTACCAAAGAGGCTGGGCTGCATGAGTCCCTGGGCTCCCTGCTGCTGGCTAGGGAGAGGGATGGAGATGCCAGCACATGCCCAAGCACAGTCACCGAGAGTGGTGACAGGGATGGCTCATGTAGCCCCTAAACACTGCCTGTCCCTTCAGAGGGGATGCTCTGGGGTGGCAACGGGCCCACTCCCCGCCCCTGGGGTCTTTTTGGGTGGAATTGCTGAGCTCAGATGAATGTGCCAGCTTCTGCTTGTGCTTTCTCCCCATTTCACCCCACCTCTGACCTCGGTACCTTCCAGCTCCCACCCTCTGCCTCTGCCACAGGCGTTCCCCTCCTGCTCTCTGACTGCAGTCCTCAAGATTGTGCTTATTAAAATCTGCTGCTAAGTAAGATTAAGTTGTGCTCTCCCTCCTCCCCAGCTGGCTGAGCCTTCACCCTTCATCTGAGGCCAGAGAGGGGCCACACAGCTTCCTGCAGCAGCCCAGGGCTGACCCTGAGGGGACGAGGCAGGATCCCAGGGTTTTGGTGCAGGATGTGCCCCAGTACCACCAGCTCCTGCCCCATGGGAGAGCCGTGGGGTGAGCAGGGCTGTGGCTACCCGGGTGGTCCCTCCACCCCTCCCCTTAGTGGACAGGCAGCCCTCTGAGGCTCTTGTGGCACGGGATGCACCATTACACACTTCCCAAACTCGTTTGCTTCTTGCCAGAGGTATTACTCAACCCAGACACACCATGAGCATCTGAATCCCTTTCCCATGTGTAATTGAGACTGAAACTGCAACTGGCTTCCCACAGCCAATCCTCACCCACCTGCTGCAGGTGAAAACCAACTGCTTTCCATCTGAGCTCTGCCGTTGAGGTAGAAAACAACTACTCTGGGCTTAAAGGCACTTAACAGCAGGGGCTGACCTGGTGGGACATGCTAGGACAGCTCAGGGAAGTGGTCCCCTCCCTGACCCCACCCTGTCCCCAGCCCACCACACAGGGACCAGGAGGGGGAAATGAAGCAGCTCTGGGCTCAGAGCACACAAATCCATGGCACTGCAGCAGGGAAGGAGGATTAGGGATGGGCTGAAATCCCTGTAACTAACTCCCTGGTGACCAAGTTCCTGCCCAGCCTCCTCCCACAGATGCTCTCTTCTTCTCCTGAAGTTTGTCATAAAGAGGCAAACTGGAAGCTCTGGGAGGAATCACAAGCTCCCCAAAGCTTTGTGTAGAAAATATCTATGAGGTCAGTCTGTTCTTCCTCCTGCTATTGCAAAACCTTCTCCTCTGCAGCCCTTCAGTACAAAGCACAGACACAGTCTGTTGTGAAATTCACCTCCTGCTTCCTCAGGCTGGAGCTCCTGGTGCCTGGCTGGATATTTTAAAATATACAGAGATAAAAGCAGAATATCTACAAGTCCTAAGGGTCCATCACTTGATACACAGACTGCACCAATCCACATATGCAGGCAATGCTCTGTGGCTGTGCTGGAGTGTGGTGCTGTTCCACACCCTCAGCAGGGACCTGCACACCAGTGCCCAGTCCAATGGGGTTGCAAAGACATAGTAAAAGAACCAGCTGAGCTGTTACTCAATGGTTAAGACCAGTAGCCAGTTTTCATAGGACTGAGGATCAGCTCCCTGTGCCCACAGAATTAGTCTTGCCCCAGTGTCAAAATGTGATAGGGAAATGTGTCAGCTTTGCTTCTGTGGGGATATTCTCCTGGTTGTAGTGGTTTTCCAACACCAGTGTCAGCAAATTCCCTGGTGTACCCTTCCCTTGAACCTTCTCCTACAGCTGCCTGCCAGTAAACTAAGAATAATACTACACCCTGCTTTCACTGACTGCTTAATCCTCGTGCATCCTGGCTTGGATCAGCACCAGTGTGGCCAGCAGGACTAGGGCAGGGATTGTCCCCCTGGACTGGGCACCGGGGAAGCTGCACCTCAAATCCTGGGTTCAGTTTGGGCCCCTCACTCCAGGAAGGACATTGAAGGGCTTGAGAGTGTCCAGAGAAGGGCAATGGAGCTGGGGGAGGGTCTGGAGCACAAGTCTGGTGAGGAGCAGCTGGGGGACCTGGGGTTGTTCAGCCTGGACAAGAGGCTCAGAGGAGACCTTCCCACTCGTCACAGCTCTCTGACAGGAGGGTGGTGAGAACCTGTCCCAGGTTGCCCAGAGAGGTGGCTGATGCCCCATCCCTGGAACCATTCCAGGTGAGGTTGGGCAGGTCTCTAAGCAACCTGCTCTAGTTGCAGATGTCCCTGATCCCTGCAGGGGGTTGGACTAAATGACCTTTGAAGGTTTATTCTGTTGTCCCAAATCTGGGTTATTTAGCCAGTGTGAGAAAACCAGTCAACACACAGAGTCAAGAGACACTTGTTTTATTTCAGCTCTGAACAGAAAAGTGTGCCAGGTGATAATGCACAAAGGTCACACACCTTTTGAGAAGGAAGCCAGGTCTTATATACAAAATATACTGGAAAAGTGGCATTTTTGTGACCATTGACCTTTTTCTTTCGACAACACAGCCCAAACCGTTCTGATTCCTGTGATTCTAGGGGCCATCCACAGGGTGACAGGAATAACTGGAGCCCCCTAAGGTGATTTTAGGCTTGTTTCCCAAGGCAATGAGCTCTGTATACCTGCTCTGAGTGTCTTCTTCTCCCTCATCAGCTTTCAGACCAGCTGTTCGATTCAGCTGAAACTCATCAGAGAAGGACAAATTCCCCATCACATAAAAAAAACCCTTCTCAGGGTGTGCAGTGTGCTGGCTTGAGGGGGGAGCGCAGCTGGGGGCACTTATGGACGAGATGGTGTCGGAGGGATTAAAAAGACCTCCAGCAGCTGAGCTGATTTGTCTGCTCTCCTGGTAACGGTGCTTTGAGGTGCTTTGTGTCGTCCCAAGCACCTAGTAACGGCCAGACCCGCTCCCGGGCGTGCCGAGGGGCTGCCCCAGCAGAAGCTCCCCGGCTCCTTGCTTGGCTGGTCCCAGGTACTGGGCACTGGGAGGAAGGCAAAGAAGGATGGGTGCGGTGGGACTGGAAGGTGAAAACGGGGGCAGGAATGAGGATGGCGACCTAAAGACGGGAGTGAGGGAACAGACAGCCCAGGGAGAGAGGGAAAGACCCGGGCTGCCCGCATCCCAGCTGTGGCACTGAGGCCGCTGGGCTTTTGCAGGGGTTCCCACGCTCACCCTCCCCCCCGTGGGTAGATCCCCGGTGAACTACTAGGTGAAGGAGAAAAGTGCGTGCAACGGGCTAAGGAGCTCGAGCTGGCCCGTGTCTGCCCAGCACCGGCAGGATTAAGCTTTATATTTACCTCTTCAGCTCCAATTCCTCTGTTTCCCTTCAGATACGCGGCTCTGCAGCCTGCCCGGTGCCGCTGGGAAGCAGCGAGCTCCGGGTGAAGGGTGGAATACCCATAGTCAGCTTCAGACCCTCCCTGCCAGGCTCACAGGGGGGTCTCAGCGGTTTGAAGCGGGGGGCTGTGGGTGTGCAAGGAAACCAAGGGTTGAACCGCAACAAGCTCCGTGGGAACAGGGTGTTTGGTGGTGGTGAAATAGCTTCTTACAAGCTGCTTCCAGCCTGGGTGTCCCTAAGACTTGGTAACTAATGTTTTGGCCACTTAGCATCATGTGGTGCTGAGTTTTGTTTTTGTCCCCCCCCCCCCCCCAGCCGTTCACAGAGAAAAATGGAGGGTTTTTTAAAAAAAATCCTGGAGCATTCAGAGCAGGACACGTTGGACTCCCTGACACGGATGGAAACTCCTCCTCTCGACACCTTCAGGAACCCGTGCTCAGGTAAAGGGGTGCCCAGTGCCAGGGTGGTGGGCTGTGGGGAAAGCTGGAGGGTGCCCGCTGTCTGCACCTCCTGTATGGGCATTTACCTCACGCTGGTCTCTTGCAGAAACTTTGGGGGTTTCTTATTTATGAGCTTAAATGGGTTGAAACTTGACTGCAGTAGTATTAGTGAAGACACCTTAGTGTCTGGAGCTGGCCAAGCTGAGATGATCCCGTGATGGAAACTTGTGGCTGTGTTGTGCTGAAGATAATGTTATAATTCAAGGTTTTAATTAGTATTTCATGTTATGTTTGTGCTCTGCTGGCTGTGGTTAGGTTAGAGCTTAACTGTGGCTGGCCTCCAGGACTGGGGGAAGCTTTCAGATCACCCTGCATCTTTGCAGATTACAGTGAATTCAGGAGTTACCCCTTTAGGAGCTGTGGGAGGCATTGCCTGAAATATCTTAGACACGGGGATTTTGTGATGGGCAGCTCAGTGAGACAGTTTGAGTTGGTGGCAGCTTGATTCCTTGGGTGGAGGCTCCCTCCTTGCTCATCCCCAGCAGTTGAGAGTGATTAGTGGCTGATTACAGCCATTATTGGCTTATTTAAGGCTGTGCCTTGTCAAGCTGCTGGGAGGTGGGTGGTCTATGCAGCAGGTCACGGGAAAATTATTTTCAGGTGTAGTACACGCAGCAAGAACGTTGTGATGAGCATTAAACAGGATGTGGTGTGTATTCCCCATCTGCTTCAGAGGAGCATACTCCTGCATGTGCAATGTGGGCACTTGGGTGTAGGAAGCAACCAAATCAAGTGATGCTGAATTGATGCAATTATGTATTTGCAGGGTACACATCTCTACTTGCTCTTGAGACTCTGGGGGTGAGCAGGTGCCTTAGCACAGCCTCTCACCACACTGTAGACTCGAATGTGCAGGCAGAAGAGAGATGCTCTTGCAGCTCAGAGGTGCTGCAGGTGACCTTTACTGTTCCAGGGCCTTGTAGTGTGGTCTCTGTCAGATGGGTGGTTCTCTCCAGCTCTCAGGGCCTTCCTATAACGTTGTCTGCCATCTCTCTGGGTAATGAACCTTGTGTGTGATCTCCTGTTGTGTGTGCAGCATCCACTTGAGACTGCTTATTTCCCCTGATTCTTCCAGCCCTGTCCATGCCCCAGCCTTCAGATGTTTCTGTTGCCCCCCAGGTGAAGGGTTATAAAAACACTCTGTGCTTGTGCTGCAGAAATGCTGCTGTGAGGAAGGGATGCTCTTGGTGATTGTGTCTTTACTTGGTTGAGCTGCTCTACATCTCTTTATGGGTGTGGATCACAACTGCTCTGCTTGTAGCTGTTGTTTGTAGACTTGCTTTGTCCCGAGGGATGAGGTGTGTTTCTCAGGGAGCTGCTTTTTACTCTGCTCCACCAAGTTTTGCTGGGGTCTCTGGTCAGCAGGGTTGGAGGAGACAACAGGCATGTGCTGTATGGAGACAGACAGGCAGATGTATATGTTATGCACTTGGAGCCCTGCCCAAGGGAACATGGAAAGCAGATGTTGGATCGGTGACCTGCTGGATAAGCCCTGGGCCCTCATTTCCTCCTGTGCCTCTGTGGTCTGGCGTGGACAGAGCTGGAGTTAGTAACTCTGCAGGGTCTTGGGTGAGTTCAGCACAGCCCTGTCTGGTTCAGCTGAAAGGAATGTCTGTTTGGTTTAAAGTTTGTGTAGTGGCAAAATGGATCCAGAAGTCACGTTAAATGGGAATGGAAGTGTGATCAAGGAGTTGAGTAGTCTGGGGGCTGCTCTATGTTACCCTGGGGTGACCATGGGGCAGCTAGATGTAGCTGGTGTGTTGGATGCTCCTCTGGTAACCTGTCCTGCCCCTCCAGACAATCCCCCTCACTCATTAGACACCCCTTGGGGCCAACATTGATTATCTGGATTTAGGAACTACTCTCTGGTCCTTCTGGACAAAGCTGAGGGCTTGGGCCAAATCTTCAGATCTCTTTCAACTTCAGGCCCAAAGAAAGACCCAAATGGGTGTGATCCTTGGCTGGGATTCACAAACTTCCCTGACTTCTGGCGAAAGAGCAGGAGCCTTTTCTTTTGTGTTGTCCTCTGTTGTCACCTAACACTTGCTCATTAGACCCTTAATGAATAGTAAGGGGAGTGTCCTGAATATCTTTATCTGGACTATGATCAAAGTCAAAAGTTAAGCTGTACCTGGGGCTGTGCAGAAGCCTGGGCTGGGGTGTTGCTGGGGTGTGCTGGCAGTGTGGCTGCAGTGCTGTGCCTGCTTCTGCTGGTGGCCTGAGCATCCTGTGCCAGGGCAGGCACTCTGAGCTGGCCCTGGTGTATGCTGGAACAGGAGTGAGGTGGCATTTTGGGTCTGGACTGCCTCTTTTTGCTGACCTCATGGCATGAATATAAGGAGGAGGAGCAGGAGCTGGTAAAACCAGGCAAAGAAACTTCCTTTTTCCCCTCCCCAAAACACAAGCTCTAGTGATTCCAAGTGTGGCAGGACTTTTGGTGCTTTTCCAGCCCAGCTGGGTTGCTGCTGGTGCAGGGTGGTGAGGGTCCCAGTGCTGCCCCTGAACACTGCAGCCTGTGTCTGCCTCGGCGGGTGGGACCTTCTGGCTCCCGGCTGCAGCGTGGATGTGGCCAAGGAGCGGTTTGCTGTGGAATAGGGAGGTGTCTGGAGCTTTCTGCAGCTCCAAGTTGCTTTGCTCCTAAAAAAAATAATTAAGGAATTACTTTTACTCACTGGCCTGTAGGTTCTGCTTACTGTTAGATCTGCAAAGGAGTTTAGTGATGTGTGGCTGGAGAGATGTTGCTACAGGGGAGGTGTGATCGCTTTTGTGGGGAAGAAAACTTCATAGTACTGGAGTGACTTTCTTTTTGGAGTGAGGAGCAGCGCTGTTGTGAAATAGATGCTGGAGAGGATGTTTCAAGGGGCTTGTGCCTTTCCTGCTCTAATCCATATGTGCTGCTGGAACAGCTTCAGCACTGGCTGCCTTTCAGGGCAGATTAAGGAAAACTAATGGGATCCAAATGCCCTGATTTGGCCCCTCTGAAAAGGGAGAGTCTGAAGTCCCCTGGCCGGTTTGAGGAGCTAAATGCCTCTTGTGTATGGCTGGGTTCTACAGGTGATGGACTGGAGTTGACTGGTGGTTCAGAAGGGACTTTACTCTGGAAGCCTAGTGTCTCTGAGGGGCTTAACCATGTGCTAAGGAAGCTCCAGCCTAGGGTGTGTCATCATTGGCAACACAGATTGCTGGATGCTCTTGGAAACAGTGCTCTGTACTTTCATTTGAGGGTGTCTCTTTCTCTGGAATTAACCAGCTTTATGAAGTGTTTATCTAGGAACATCCTTTTCCTACTAGCTCAGGGACAAGACAACCCTGGGGGGCACTTATTGTAGCAACTCCTTGATTCTGGCTTTAGATTTTACCTGCTTGCTTTGACTCTGGGGAGACCGTCATCTGATTCTCATTTCTATTTCCTATGGAATGGCAATAGCAGCAGAAATGAGCTGGAGGTGTTAAAAGGGACAGCAAAGGGTTGAGCTCTTCTCCAGGAACAGTGTCACAGAAATTCCAAGTAATATTTCCTTGACCACAGTTTAGGAAGAATGCTTTGTTTAATTCAGTGATGAGCACTCATTTCTTGTCACTGGTGACCAGGCTTCTTTGGGGTTGGTTTCCCTTGGAAATCTCAAGGGCTTCCTTGCAGGAGTGTGGGAGGAATGCAGGGAGCTCATGTGCAGGTACCTTGGGGATACTTGTAGAAAAGCAGTGTGCAAGCTTTTAACTGTACATAACTGATCTGAAGGCTTCTATGTGAGAGCATGTGTGTCCTGCTGAGACCTCTGTCCCTGCTGAGCAGCTGTCTGGTGGCCTCTGTCACACCAGATGGATCCAGGGCTGAGTCTTGCTAATTTGCAGGGATTCATCTGCAGCAAAGGAATAAGTTTCCCTGGAAGTTGCTCTAAATCACCACAAAGCTCTTTAGATCATTTCAGATGTGCTCCTAGAGTTTGTTCTGCATGGCTGGCCAGCTCTCACAGAGCATCCTCCCAGTCTGTGTGTGTATGGGGAGTGTGTGAGTGTGCTTAACTATCCCTGACCACCTCCTTGCCTAGATTCATCTCATCACCTTTGGATTTCCCTTATCTATGTGTTTCCCCAGCTCTCAAAGTTGCTGCCATCTAAAGGGCACAAAGAGGTAGCCTTACAGCCAACCTATTCTGAGTCCTGGTTCACAGATGCTTGTGAAGGTTGCTTTGGGGTTAGATATGGTCTCCATGACCCTCTGAGCAAAACCAGTGCCTTATCTGCAGTATGTGGCTGCTGAGTGGCATTGAATTAGTAACCAATTGCCTAAAAGCTTGACCATGTGTCTAAGTGGTGGTTTAGTTACTGGCTTTGCAGAACATCAACCCATGTTTTGGGTGTGTTCATGGAGATCAGAGCTGTAAAGGATGGTTCTCGGAGTTGGTCTCCAAGTGAGTCTTGGTCAAAGCCAGAACTGGTGTCTGTAGGAGAGCAGGGGATTCCCTGGTAACAGGAAGGTCTGTGTTTCATAAATGTCAGATTTATAATGTGTTATCAGGGCAAAAGGAAGAGAAGGGTAAGAAGCACAAGTAGACCCATCCTGCTTTTTGTTTGGTTTTTCATGGCTTCTGTGTAGGACTCAGTGGGGACTCCTTTTCATGAAATATTATCTGAAAACAGAATTTCCTGTGCTGAGTGAAACTGCCCAGCTGGCAGATCTGGAAAGGGTCACACAAGTGGTGACATTAGTGCTCTGACTCCTTCCTTGTTGTCCAAGCTGTGCCGAGTTTCATTTGTTAGATCTGACTTCCCAGCTGCAGATAGCAAAGGACCAGTTGGTTAAAGGGCTACTCCAGCACAAAATCCACCTCTCTTGAGACTGTCCTTCTGCTGTGCTCTTGTGACATTCTCAGTGGTTATGTGGGCCTGTATTCTGCCTTCTAAGATTAATTGCCCCTGAGTGTGCAACACCCATCAGGTCCCTTCAGGCCAGGGTCTTGCTAACCAGTAGGAAAATAATCAAGATGCTGTTTTAAGTGACCTTAATCACTCTGGACATTCCGGGAGGCTTCCAGAGAGACACAAACCCCACCATAATTCAGCAACTGCCTGAGGGATTTTCTTTCCTGGACTTGTAAAACATTTATCCTCAGGTTCTGGGTGGGGTGGAGGGAGGGAAGCTGTGCTGGGGTGTGAGGGGGAGAAACAAAAACAGCAGCAAGAATCTGCTGGAGCTCTGTTAAACTCCTCAAAGTCATTCAAGTAAATGAATGTGTCAGCCCGTGTGGATAACAAGCTGTGTGCTGCTCGTACACCCAGCCCCTTCCGGGGATATATTTGGTGGCAGGGCTGGGCAGAGTTTCCTTTTATGCCCTTGCCTTTGTTCAGCTCATTTATCCTTTGGGAGAGAGGGATCAGGGAACTCACTCTTGGGTCATCCTGGGTTTCCCCAGGGTGGGACAGGGGAGGATGTTCTCTTCCCTTGGAAGATTAATTGTACGAGGCCAGTATTTCTGTTCTGAGCTAATTTGGCTGGATACGGAACATTCCAGCCTGGCATTTTTCACGTGGCGGGCGGGTGTCACAGCCTTGCAGCATCTCTCTGCTAAAAACAGATGCTGTTTCAGCCCCCAGCTCACGTTGCCTGCCGTGTCCAGAGCAGCTTGTGGACAGCAGGAGAGAGCACACACCCTGCTCCTCCTGACCAGCCTCTCCAGGGAATGCAGGGCATGGTGGGGATGTGCGCTCGGCTCTCTTAACATGCACGGTGTAAGATTGTTGGGTGGTGAGATGAGCTGGTCCATTCCCTCCTGCTCTAGTTCAAAGGGCTGAGTGGCTCACGGAACCCTGGGTCTGGCAAAGCCAAAAGCAGCGCTTGGATGTCACCTGAGGAAGGATTTTTGCCTACAAAGCAATACCACTGTTTTGGAGGTATGGAGATAGTCAGGCAATGGGTTAGTAATGACCTGGCAGTGTTGGGTTAGCAGCTGGACTTGATCTTAAAGGTATTTTCCAACTGTAAAGATTCTATAATTCTATGTCTTATTCCAGCTGGAATGAAGTGCTGCTCAGTGGGAGGCAGTCTGGGGCCATGTGAAGCTCCAGCCAGAATAAAAGGCAAGTCAGGGAGAACTTGGGCCAGCACAGCACCCTGTGGCAGGAACGCTGTGCTTGAGCCATGGTGTCACCTCCCAGGCTGGCTGAGAAGCCCTGTTGCTGATCAGAGGAGCTGGCTGGGGAATGTTTTCCTGTGCTAAGGGGAATTTAATGACAAAATGAAAACAAACAGTGCAAAGTTTCCATTTTGAGAGGTCTTTTTAACCGAAAGGCAAAGATTTCCATTCTCTTGCCTGACCAGGGTTTTGATGCAGAGTGGCTATTTTCCAGGTGGAGTTTGTCATCTTGTCAAAAAGTCAATTATTCTGAAAAGCAGTTTGTTCCAGAAAAATAATTTTTAGCGGAAGTTTTTTTCTTTTCAGATCATTTTCAGCCAGCTCAACTAGCTGCTGTTGAGGCTGGATGTTGCCTGATCTAAATTCATCTGTACAAAAATCTTTTTTTTTCCACGATTGAAAAGTGAGATGTTGCTTAAAAGCAGAAACACTGAAGTAGAAGAATATTCATCCTTAAAGTGAGTAAAAATATGACCAGACAGTCCTGAGCAACCTTCTCAGTTTCTGACCCTGCTGTGGGGAAGCAGGTTGGTGTAGATGATCTCCAGAGGTGCCTCCAGCCTCAGCGGTTGTTTTAACCACTGCAAATAAAGCAGTGTGCTTTGAGCCTGTGGGGCTGCCCTCTGAAAGGGAAGGATTGGAAACCACAGAGGCTTGACCTCTTGCTCGGTTAGAGATTGTGGCTTGTCAGCACATCTCCTTTGTGGCACTTCCAAAAGAGTCTGGAAAATGTGGCCTGTCGTGTCAGATGTGCTGCAGAGGTTGGGGTCTATTAGCTAAATGCAGTCCCTGCTCCAGATTGCTTTCAGGCTGGGTGGGCAGAGGAGAAAGCCTGGTTGAAAGGTTTGCCTTCTGCTTTTAGCCATGGTGTTGTGGAGAAGCTCATTTTTGTAGCTGCCTTAGTCCTTCAGGAAATCCATGGAAGAGTAGCTCCAGCCCTTGGTACTCACCTGCTGGAAACGGCATAGCTACATGAGGTTCCTTTCTCTGAGATGAATGTATGTGCCAGTGTCCTGGCCAGCAGGCAGGTTACTTGCAGCTCAGCCTGTGTGCCAGGCTGTCCCTGTTGGTGTAGGACCACAGAGCAGTTTGTGGTGCCCCCTTTGATGCCATATTCTGATTGTGTGATAGCAGCCAACACCACTGAAGGGCTTTTGCTGACTGACCCTCCGGCAGTGAGCAGATGTCAGCAGACCAGGCTGTTGGGTGAGAATGGAGGTGTTTTCTGTGTCAACCTTTGATCTGATCTCTATTCAGCAGCTGAGAAACCATTCAGTGAGAAATGGGGATGCCCATTCCAATGGGTGGTGGAGGTGGTTTCTCCAGCTGCCACTCACAGGCTTGAGTTGGTAATGAGCTGCTGGCTGTGAACAACTTGAGCTTTCCTCATCAAGTGCTTTCCAAGTGCTCCAGATGATGTGGCCCTCCTGGGGTTATCAAGCTGAACCTGGAGTCTGGGGCCAAGCCACCCTGGGGGTCTTGCACCATTGTTTCTCCCTGCACTGTTTTTTGTGTTCTGCTGGATCATGTTCTAGTATGTCTCAGTGAAGGGGAAATAGGTGGCTTCTTCAAGCCCAGCAATGATCACTTTTAACATGATGGCTGTTTTAGATGACAGCAGGTGCCACTGAACAGCTGGGTGGACCTCTTGGCATTGCTGGGTGGTATTGTGTGTGCTTCAAGGGTGTAGAATAGACGTGAGAAGGGTATCTAAGCTGGTGAAGAGTTTAGAGAACAAGTCTTATGAGGAGTGGCTGAGGCAACTGGGTCTACTTAATCTGAAGGAAAGGAGGCTCAGGGGAAACCTTTTGCTCTAGAACTACCTGAAAGGAGGTTGGAGTGAGGTGAGTGCCAGTCTCTTATCTCAAGTAATAAGTAAGACAAGAAGAAATGGCCTCAAGTTGTGTCAGGGGAGGTTTAGGTTGGACTTGAGGAAGAATTTTTTTCACTGAAAGGGTTGTCAAGAAGTGGAAGAGGCTAACCAGGGCAGTGGCTGAATCACAATCCCTGGCTGCATTTAAAAGTAGTGTAGATATAGTGCTTAGGCACATGGCTTAGCAGTGGACATGTCGAATAGGGTTAGTGACTGGACTCAATGATCTTGAAAGTCTTTTCCAATCCAGATGATCCTATTATTCTATGCTCATGTGAGAAGGTTTGTTGATGAAGGTGGTCTGAACGCAGCTGGCCAACTAACTGGTTATGGCATTAGGGAACCAAGCAAGCATCAGCAGAAATCTCTCTTCAGCAGCTAATGTTGGCTGCTGGCAGGATCTTGCCTATCAAGTGAAGTTTACTGCAGAGTCTAATAGTGCAGTAATTAAGGTAAAACAAATATTAGCTTGGAGCTGTGCCTGTAATTGAATCACGTAGCTCTGCTTCTGATGGGAGGCTCAATTGGAAAACCTCATATTTGATTCGTGTTGCATTAGTCTGATGGCAGCTGGCTCTGTGGGCTGAGCATGAGCCAGACCTGCTGCTGTCATGAAGCTCTGGCTCCACTAATGCAGTGCTGATTGATGCTGGGTCAGGATCTGGGCCAGGTCTCCCTTTTGCTGTGTTGCTATAACCTGTATCACTCAGGCGTTTGCTGGGGTGGTGAGAACAACCAAATAGTAAGGAGGGAGAAAATGCTTCCATGTGGGTCAATATTTTGGTGTATTTTGTGGGTTTGTTTTTAAATGTTGTGTTATAGACAGTCCTGTCTGTAAATGAGGCTGGATCTGTGTCTGGGTTTAAGCTTGTGTTGTGCTTCAGTGTCTTCCCTGAGCCTGGATCTGTGGTGAATGTGGGAGAAAAATGACTGGGACAGAGTAAATGACAACAGACTAAAATGTGCTGGGTTGTCACATAGGCCACAGATAGTGGACATGCTCTGGGAGAGCAGCTCTTGGGGAAGAAGGTAGAAAGGACCTCTGGAAGAAGCTGTGCATGGTCCAGGGCTTGCTGCTCTCCTCCACAGCAGCAGTGTCATCCCTCTGGCTTGCTGCCTTAGAAACAGTTTGATGCCACCTCTAGTTATGCCTGAGACTTTCTTTATGTGGCCTGCCTACTTCTGCAAGAAGCTTTTCAGCAGAGCCAGGCTTCCTAAGATCATGAGTAGCAAGCCTGAGGTTTGCAGATAACCTTCTGAGCTGTTTCTCAGAGAGCAGACTTCAGGGGAACATTTTAGTCTTCAGTCTTCTCTCAGCTTTGTGCTCAGACTCTAGATTCAGAGCATTAGCCCTGAGGTTGGCTCATCCCTGTGGCACAACTTCAAGTTGGCTACTTATAGAACACCCAGTGGAGCTCTTCTGGAGGCAGCAAATGGCTCAGTACAGGGTGGGTTTGGTGCCTGACTCCATTCTTATGCTGTGGGATGATGAAACAAAGCTAGTGTTTTGGCCATGGTGGCTGAGATCCCATCCTGCAGAGCTACCTGGGAGGTGCTGATGTGTCTACCTGGACTTTGGTTTTTGGCTTGCTCACCGTCAAGTTTTGCCTGAGGGCTTCATGCCCATGCAGAGAGGGCAAGTACTGTGTTGTGAGGGACAAGCCCTTGCTGAGAAAAGTCTTTTCCCTAATTGAAATCCTTAACCTGAACCTGGTGCCTTTGCAACACTTTTCTGCTGTGGGAATGATGTGAACTTTTGACTTTCTGACTAATACTTGAGGCTGCTCTCCCTCCCTCTCTGCCTGTGCTGCCAGCCTGGTTTCTCTCCCTTCACTTCTGTGATTTTTGTCTGATCCTAACTCCAGTCTCTGCTGTGTGCAGAGTAACTGTGATGCGTTCTAACCACCAGCAATGGGTTTTTTTTTTCTCTTTGTATGAGTACTGGAGGTGTTGGAACTGTGGCAGGATGCCTGGGAGGGCATTGCAGGTGAGCTGAATGTTGCAACCTCCTGGCAGCAAATAACTTAATTGTGCTTCCTATGCATGAGGAGCTTTGTGGCTGTGACAGCCACGAACTTCAGTATTTGCAACCTGAATATTGACTTTAACTTGGGGAAAGTTTGGGGGAGCTGCACTATCAGCTCAGAGCTTCTGGGGTCTTGTACACAAGCTGTGCTCAGGGCAGGCACCTGTGGTGGATCAGGGCTCATGTCTGTGCTCTAGTCAGGTTACCAGACTTGGAGCATCATCACTGAGGTTCATGTAAGCCCTTCAGAAGAGACTGGGTGTATCTGCAGGAGAAATCTAGGTGGAAAATGTTGCATTGAGCCAGTCATCTTGCAGGGAAAAGTGACCATCCTCTCATGCAAGCACTGGGTAATGTCTTGGGAAAATGATTACTAGGAAAAACATGATCATGGATCTGATATTCTGCACTGTTGGACACCTGAAGCATAAAGAACAGTGTGATGCTCAGCCAAGAGAGTTTGTAGTGACTGCTGTCAGCTTGTGGCTTATTAGGCAAAAGAGTGAAATTAAAGGCTGAGAAGCTGGGAGGTGAAATAACTTTCTCTGGAAAGCTTTCCAAAGCTTGGCCTTTAGATGTCAGAAATAAGCCACCCCTTGAGTGGTCCCAGGATGACCTCACTCTGCAGTGTACACCTTTTCATGCTGTATTCTGGTGCTCCCTGATCTGATACCCCTGGGTTACCAGCCGGAGCTCTTGGGAAGCTGCCATGGCATTCCTGGGGGATTAATTTGGAGTCAACATGAGAAAGTATAAGCCCACATGACTTGAAAGCCACAAACTGCAGTATTTATGGAGCAAGCCTACATATGAGTGCTCTGTCATAACATGATGAAGGGAAAAAGTGCAGGAGAACTATGAAAGCTCCAACTCTGTTCTCTGTATGGAGGCAATAGCATCTCTGCCTTCTCTAGGCAGGTTTATGTCAGTGAAGTTATAGTTGTGATTAAACTTTTTGGAAGATCTAGCTCTCAATGAGGTTTGCTGGATTGTTTAGTCAGTGTGAGCTGTGGGAGTCATGCAAGAGTCATTACAACAGAAGATACACTAAAATAGCTCCCTGGGCCAGCTCATTTCCAGACAAAATCCTGCTGAGTCACCTGCTGAGCTAAAGCTATATGCTATTTACAAATGTGTTTATCCATAAACACATGATGTGTCCTGGCTCTTAGTCTCTAGTGTCCTGTGGGGCTTCTAGGGAGGTTTCTCTGGATGTGAGCTGAGGTGTATGGCTCTACTGCAGTGGGTTTATTTTTATTACCAAGATGTTTACAAACTTGTCACAAGTTTGTAAATTACAAGAAGTACAAAGTTACAAGAAGTGAGGGGTGTGAGAAAATGGGATGTGTGGAGTAACAGTGGAGTGCTCTTAACATTACTTGGGTTAAGTGGAAAGATTAAAAGAAAGATTGCTGGGGTAGGGCTCAGTTGGGTGAGATATGAAGAGTGACAGGTGGAAATGAAATGCAGTTTGAGAGGATGCTTCTGTTGGGAGAGATTTGTCAGTGTGACCTCAGGAAATCACAGACTGATGTGGGTTGGAAGCAACCATAACCCTTGTGAGGAGTAAATTGCTCCCCAAGTCCAACCTCATCCTCCCCTGGTACAACCTGAGGCTGTTTCTTCTTGTCCTATCACTTCCTTGGGAGAAGAGACCAACCCCACCTGGCTTCAACCTCCTGTCAGGGAGCTGGAGAGAGCAAGAAGGTCTCCCCTGAGCCTCCTTTTCTCCAGCCTGAACAACCTCTGGTTCCTCAGCCATTCCTCATAAATGCTGCAGCCTTGTAGGCTTTGAGTAGTTGGCCTCCTTCCCAAGTGTGCAGCTTATCCTGAAGAAGGCACTGAAGGCAACTAAAAACAGGAGCAGAGGCTTTTCATTCACTTTTTGTTTGGGACTGCAAAGAGTTAACTGCTGCTTGAGCTCACAGACCAGTGTTATGGAAGTTGAGCAATCTGGGATTGATTAGGGGAACTCAATCTGGGGATGGAGAGCTCCAACCAGTAGGAAAGCTTTTGCAGAGGTTCATAGTGAATTTTCTTTAAGCTAAAGTACTGATTTGAAGTGGTGATGCCAGAATTTCTTGAAGGGGCCTTCAGGAAGCAAAGAAGGAACAGGCTGAAGGGTTTGAACCATCCCACCACTTCAGCAGGGAACTTCAATTGCTTTGTTGTGTCTCCCTTGCCTGGGATGACAAAGTGCTCATTGTTTTCCCTGGCCCTGCTGCTGCCTCTGCACCCGGTGGTGCCTGCAGCTGCTGGCTGTTCCTGGTCCTGTTCCCAATGGAGAAGGGAGTTTAAACCCTGCTTGAGGATATACCCCTTCTGGAGGGCACTCTGGGGTGCTCAAAGGGATCAGAGGCATAAAACTCTGCAGAAGTGGCTTATGGCCAGATGTTCGGGACAGAAAGGGGGGCAGGAGGGGGCTTTTCTCTACATCTGGGATTCTTTTCATAGATGGTAAGAGCTAAAAGAGTAGATGCCTGGTGGGGGGGAACCCTGTGAATTGGGAGCAATAAGCAGCAGATGAAGCTGTGGAGCAGGCTGACAGGAGCAGGTGGCTGGTGAAGATTGCATGGTGCTGGGACAGGCTGTGTTCATATGGCAGATGTTGTGTCTTGCTGTGGCCTGAACCAGTTGCACCTCTACAATGTCTGTCAGAGATGGCTGCAGATGTGCTCTGTATTTCTGGTTTCCTCCCTCCCAATGTCAGTTAACTGGGAAAATATTTTGCCAACTCTTCTGCTGCTCCCCCTAACAGGAGGTCCTCATGAACCCTCCAGTGCTACTGGCACAATGACACACTGTTCCTGGCATCTGCTCTCCCTGGGCTCGGTGGGATTTCATGCTTTCTGCTGGCACCAGGGGTCATGCTTGATGCTCACTGCAGGAGAATGGTGGCTTTATTTTCCATGTGTCTTCAAGGCTGTCCTAAAATGATCTTGCTGCCTTGGCTGTGTGCTCTGGATGTTCAGGAAGAGGAAAACAGAGGATCTCTGAACTTTGAAGGTCTCTACCCTTGATGCTCAGTGAGTGAGGAGGGGAAATGCCTGTAGACAGCATGAGTTGCACCATGCCCTGGGACTTTAATCCTATAAAGGATGGCTGCAGTGTCAGTGTTGGGCTTATCTGATGTTTTGCTCCCATGGATGCCTTGCTTTCTTGCTAGATGCTTTCTGCCCTGACTGCTTTGCAGTAACACCTGTCTGCAGAGGGCAAATGCTTCCTATCATCTGTGGGCAGAAAGTGTTGTGGATGAGGAGCTTTAGGATGAGCAGTTCTGGGGGTTGGTGCCAAACTCTTAGAGTTGTTGAGGTGGCAGGGGTGTGAGGAGGGTCACAGAGCAGGCACATTTATATGTACCTTTATGAACTTGGAGAAACCCCTTGTGCTTTTGCCAAGATGAGATAGTGAAGAGCTCTGCTGTGTTGTGTAGGCACCCTGTCCACAGTTGCTTATGTGTTTAGCTGGTGTTTCTGGGCTGATATGCACCAGTGCCCACAGGGTTTGGGAAATCTTTTGGGGAAAACTGTTGTGTAACTTTTCCACAAAGAAAGCATTGAGAGGTGCCCTCAGCGCTGATGAAGCAGCAGCACATATATCCTGCTCCTTACTGAGTCAGGGTCATGCACATGGTGGGGGGCCTGACCTGGAAGCTGATGAGGGCTCAGTGCCTCTCCTGGGGAGGGCTTGTGTGGGATGAGTCCAAGGCAATCTGTCCTGGTTCCTGGGCTGTGTCCTGAAATGTGGTATATCAGTGGGATGCAAGAGAAGTGGTTCTGTCAACGTTGTGAGGTTCAACACTGTGAAGTGCACCTGGGTTGGGTCAATGCCCATTATCAACACAGGCTGGGGGATAAAGAACCTCAGAGTTTTGGGGGGTGAAAAGCTGAACATGACCTGGCAATGTCCAACTGGATCCTGGGCTGCATCCCTAGCAGTGTGGACAGCAGGCTGAGGGAGGGGATCCTGTGTCTCTGCTCTGGGGACACCCCCTGCAGCTGGGTCCAGCTCTGGAATCCTCAGCACATCAGAGACGGGGACCTGTTGGAGCAGGGCTAGAGGAGCCCCAGCAATGCTGGGAGGGTTGGAACCCTTAATTATCCTCTTAACCTCTGTTGGACTCTTTCCAGGAGATCCCTGTCTCTTAAATTAGGGAGCCCCAAACTGGACACTGTATTCCAGGTATTGTCTAACTAGGGCAAAGCAGAGAGGGAGGAGGACCTCCCTACATCTGCTGAACGCAGCTGTAATTGCAGATGTCCCTGCAGGGGGTTGGACTAGATGAGCTTTAATGGTCCCTTCCCACCCAAACCAGTTTGATTCTGAGTGGAGATCCTCAGCAAAGTGAATGTGGGAGCTGTGCTCCCCTTTGCAAAAGGGGATGCATTCAGCAAATGGGTCTGTGCAGTATCTGCAGCAGCTCCAAGTGTGGGTGCAACTCTGTGAGCCCTGGTCTCTGGTGGACACCTTTTGGTCTCTGTCCCTCAGGCTGCTGCAAGCTCTAAGGGTTTCTGGGGGGTGGGAGCTGTGGCAGCAGGGGGACAGGAGGTGGATGCAGAGCTGCCTATGAACATCTTGTCCCTCAACATCCTACTTCATCTGCCACTTCAGAGCACAGGCCTTTGCATCTCTGAGGGGAAAAAATGCTCAGAAATTCCACATGCCCTTCAATATCGTTTCTGTTTTACAGTAGGACAAAAAAGGTCCCTTTGTGTGAGTGCTGAAAGAAATAGCCCAGTCCCACAGGCTCCCCGAAATCTTAATGTCAACTATTTGCCTCCTTGTGTTTTCACATAAACAAGCACTTTCTCTTGAATATCTGTGTTCTGGCTGCTTCCCCAGTTTATATTCCCCATGCTCTGTGGTTCCTGGGGGATGGACAACCCAGGCCCCTCATCCATCTCCTGGCCAGGCTTGTGGAGAGGTGCAGGACTAGCTTGGGGGGCCATATTTGACAAATTTCAGTTTACCATATTTGATTCAGTTCTCTCTTAATGCTGTGATAGTTCCTCCACTTAAAAT